>JAYEPQ010000019.1:32609039-32856539 GCA_036321105.1 Dracaena cambodiana
ACCCTCAGGCATCAATATTCAGGCCTACAGGAGCAAACAATAATTTGCAATGGGTAATTCTCTAACTTAAGCTTTGCTTTTATATTATCTGGCCCTTACAATATCAAGGATGATTTTCATTTTATTTTTTCTTTTATAATCTTTCTGCAATGTTATACCTAATTAATTGCTTACGGACTTTGATAATGGTCACGTGCTAAATAAAATGTTGCATCTATAAAGCTCTATAGATTATGTTCATGGGCAGGAAAACATAGGTGAGAAGCTTTTATAAATACTTCGTATTTCCACTAGGATCAGTCAGAGTATAGTTATGGTGGATCATTATTTTGGTAGTTGGATCTCACACTATTTAGCATCAAAGAAACACACTAAAGTCATAATATACTCTGTAATTTTTATCCACTAGCAGATTGACTTCTATACTTTTCTATACTATTCTATGTGAAACAATCACCTATATGTACTACCCTATGTGAAAGTGAAACAATCACCTATATGTGTATTTTAATAGCTTCATAGCTAAAGATTATTAACAAAATAAGCAGAAATACCAACAATTGCATATGAATAACTACCTTGATGATTAGTTTATAAAAGTGTGCAACACCTATATTCTGATCAATTACGATTGCAAAATTCATAGAACTGTTTTCAATAAATTGTTAGCTTCTGTTTGGTGCCATGTGACCACCAAAGTGGTTGGGTTTATCGTTTTCAGTTAGGTTGGACTGGAGTTGGGTTGATACTATTGGCTAGGTTAGGCCACGTAAATTAGGTCAACTCTGAGGGGATTGGGTTAGGTTTTGTTGGATCAGGTTGTGTTGAGTTGCAAGTATCTGTGTTGGAAATCTTTGCAATGGCATATAGGATACCTCATAATTCTTTCTCCTCCCTTTTTCTTAGCCTAGGGTGGACTTTTTATGAAGAAGGCCATCCTTCCACTTGCTTCCTAGGTTTCATCCTAGAAAAAGCATCCCTGTCAGCATCATTTCCACTGATCACAATATTGACCCTCCTTTGAGATTTACATGTAGATTGCTCTTGTTTTGTTTTGCTTTCCATTTCCTAGGAACGTTTTTGACACTGGCATTGCAATCAAGGGCGGCGCTGCGGTGCAGTGCAACTCACTCTAATATCTGGCCGAGTTCTTCCCATTTTGTTAATCGGCAACAAATGAGTGGTGTTATTTCCTCCATTCGTATATACACACTCCCCTTATAATACTCCTATTTCTGCCGCCAGAATCATGCTGAGGATTGAGGAATATTCTGTGTAGTAGACACTGATAGACGCTCATCCATGATCCTTGACCTTGAGTATGGACACTGTTGGACTTACTGTCGAGCTCTCCATACTCGTCTCCATACTTGGAGTTGATGATGATGAAATCGATGACATTCAGCCTTTTTGGAGATGCTGCAGCAGAGACAGTAACCTTGGTTCTAAACTTCTAATTACAGTGCACTCATTTTGGCCCAAAGGTGATAACGATCTTGGCACCATAAAGGTTTTCTGGTAAGATCATACGAGCTGACCTTTCCCAATCCATAGTTGCTACTTTACCTTCTAATCTGACTTAAAGAAAAGAAGTTTTTGGAAAAAATACCAACCATTAAGTAATTAAAGAGGTGTTCACAATTTTTATGAATGCTGGATTATTTTCTCTCATCTAATTAAATATGTGAGCTGGAAATAATTTCGAAGTGTTGAAGATTGTTATGCCATTTTCGGCACAATGTTAGTGGCTTTGTTCAATTTTCTTTGAGTCAGCTACATGTTCAATTTACTATGTTAAGGACTACTTCTGTAGTTAATAGCAGCTTTCATATCATTGATTAGAAGATCTTATAGCAATTTTTTTGGGTTAAATATCTCAGTATTCAAATTAAATTTGTTCAAATCATTGGTTTGATGTCACCATTTGATAGTTTGATCAGAAACTATTAATTATTTAACAGCACAGACCAAATTAAAAATTTCTAAAGATGACGTAGTTCAGAATTCTTAATTTACATTTTGAGTTTAGACATCATGTGATACTATGAATTGGTTTGCTGATGAAAAATTGCTGGCGACCTATGTTCTTACATTTCCATCTTGAAGCCATGTTGTATCTGAACATGCAAATATTGGACATGGCACTTCTTACTCTTTCATTTCTGTTCACTATTTCAAAATTTGTTTTTCAGTTTGTTGTGTTGTGTGTCATGTCTGACAGCATGTCAAATATATGATGACATATCTGTATCAGCACAAGCAAATAGGGAAGCTGTCATCCCATCAGATTCAGATTAATTGTGTTGAACGTAAATGTTTATCCAATTCCATGTGTTGATTGACTGAGCCGAAGAAGCAAACGTTTTTACCTTAATCATTTGTATGGAGTTGGGTTATGGATTTATATTTTCAAATGATCAAATTTATTTTAACAGAGAATATTAGGTTTATGTCAATACATGCTTCTACATCTTTGTTTAAATTAAAGTTTTGAAGGTTGACAAAAAATCATATAGCTAAATAAGATAGATCTCATACCTATATTCCAAGTAACTGTTGCATCCAATAATTTATGAAGTTTCAAGGTGTGGGAAAAACTATGTTGAACAGCAGCAATAAAAGCCTGTACCTCATACTAATTCCAGTCTAAAAGAATTGGTTGAAATCTGAGCCTCATGTATTTCTGAAACCAGTGAAACTCACTATCATGCAACTCTTATGTCAAGCATCTGGAAGGCCGGAGTTTCAGCTTCCAGGTCGCTTTGGGATTGAGCCTACATTTGAAAATTTAAGTAGTGCATTTGTTAGAGTAGAGATGACCGTGCCTGGAGATGTAGTTGAATGCATTATATAATTTGTTGATGATAGAATCCACTACTTAACTCTTTATCACCTTCAATAAGATGAAAATAGCTGCAGATTTCTGATTCCTTATTTTGGTAGTGTGCCATAAATTTCAGCTCAGATAGCATTCCCAATGGCATTGGTTTTGGAGGTCGAGCAAACCACTTTGGCCTCTTCCTTTCAGCCAACTTTGATCAGGGACACACATTTGAGTGCACCACTTTCAACAGTCCATGCCTCTCCAGGACAAACCGAATAAAACCCGAGGTGATTGAGTGCTGGGGGGTCCAAGTCAAAGGGCTGGAGAATGAAAAACTTGAAGCTGTGAAAGGAACTGTGCTGGAGAGATTCAAAGAAGATAGAAATATGCTCAAACTGGTTGGGCTGGCAAATTCAAGCGAGTGATTATTGGGATAACATATGTGCAGGTAATTTATGCAACTTTTGGAATTGACTTATGCAAGTGCTTTATATTGGATTTGTATAGGTTTTCAAACTGCACTGCATTTTCCACTAATATGTCCCCCCATCTGGTATTCAGACAAGATATGGTGCAAAAACTTTAGTCTGAAATCTCAACACACTGAAAAGCATTTAGATGTTGTAATTTGACTTGGATTCATGCTTGATTTTTTTTTTTTTTTTTTAATTTTTATTTTGCCAGTGTTTGTAGGTACGAGAAAGAAACTACGAGTTCAATGCCAGAGTGATTTGTGAACTACTGATTGTATATAGCTGTTGTTGGAGAAGGAATATCTTTGTAAGATCACTAGAGTCATATATTATATTCTTAATGCGTTATTTTCTGATTCTCCTACGAATATTTTTCCATTCAAGGCGTAGCTTTCTTTGGCTTCTAGCGGTCTGATGGCTTTGGGGAAACACTGCCTCGGCCTCCCGCCAACCAGATTTGGAATCATGGTGAGCGGCCATTTCTCACTTTATAGTACGGTATCTGCTAAAAGACTTCATTTTTGTGGATCTGTATGAAATGATAGATAAGCTGTTGAGCTTTTCCTAAGTGGTATAGCATCTTAGCATGGGAGATTAGGCATAAGTACCATCTGGTATTTTGGAGACAAGTGTGTACACGCAAATCGTGATGGAGGTCTGGATTGGAAGGAGGGGGATGTCTCATTTTGCTACGATCAATGGTGTTCAGGTATCTCTCTTGTGACCACAACACATTGGTAAGAGACTATTGGGGTCACGGTAGATAGAACATATTGCAGGACGTCATAGCTCAAGGAGACCAGGAGGTAGTTAGATACGCCTCTCGAAGACCAAGCGTCCATTTTAGGTGAGAGAGAGCGTTCCTCTTGACTGATAGCTAAGAATGTAGGGTCTCAATACGTGCGTGCCATGTAAAGCCAATTAAGAAAGCTAGGAGCATTTTATCCTATTCTGTGCCCTTGCGCTTTTGCTTGCTTTTATCTGGACAAATGTGCTAACGTTTTTCACATTCCGATAGAAATTTCAGCTGCTGGCACATGTTTGGGGATGAGGTTAGGTGGGAACCAACGGGGCACCACAATGTACAAGGGCTACTATAGTTGTTTCTAGGGGTGAACGTCCTCGCCGACTCCGAAGTATCCGACCGAATTCCGACCGGTCGGTCGGAGAAAAATTATACAAATCGGTCGGAGTCATTCACATCATTTTTGCGGTGGTCAGATCGGTCGGGACGACTTCAAATTCGACGGATTTCGACTCCGACCGACTTGATTTTTTTTTTTTTGGGAAATTAGGGGAATTCGAACCGTTCGTTTGAATGTTGGAATTCAAACGGTCTCCTTGGAAATTCTATATGATTGGACTGAATTATTTTCTAGCGACCTCCTTCTTTTTTATTTTCCTCCAATTTGCATCTTCTTATTTTGGTGGTGGGCAACGTAGAACGAGCTGCTGCTGTCCACGGAGGAGACGGCGTTGCGTGGAGACGGCGACTGCAACGGCGACGGCAAGGGCAGCGACTTGGCATACAAGTATTATTTGAATAAGGATTTTAAATGGTAAATTTAATTGTGTGATTTAAAAAGTGCTTTAATTTAGGCTTAATTGAAAGATTTGAATGGTTTATTTGAGGGATTTAGGCAAAAGCAACGTGTGTTAATTGAGGGATTAGGCAACAGAAATTTATTTAATTAATATTTATTACCGCAAATAGTATCAATTTCCTCAAATTCTTGGACGATAATTGAGGGATTTAAATGGTAATTTTAATTGAGGGATTTAAGCTAATGTACTCAAATTCTTGGACGATAATTGAGGGATTTAAATGGTAATTTTAATTGAGAAATTTAGGCTAATATGATCAAATTCTTGTACGATAATTGAGGGATTTAAATGGTAATTTTAATTGAGGAATTTAGGCTATTCGGAAGGATACTGTAAAGATTTTGACTTAGAAATGGCCATGAGGATTTTTTTTTTTTGCTCTTATGCCTTTTTTCACAAGTAGTTTAGAAAGCAAGCAAAATTAATGGCTTCTCCGTCCGTCGGAGTCCATGTAAGCTTTAATGTTTTTTTTTGACATTTTTTTTTTTTTCTGTTGTTGATGTTGAAGAAAGAGGAAGAGGCTAACTAACTCCGTCCGACTCCGAGAAAATCCGACCGCCTCCGACCGGCCGGAGATTGGTCGGAGTAACTAACCGGCGGCGGTCGGAGGATTACTTCATCGGATCCGATCAGCCGCCACCGAACTCCGACCGTCCGTCCGTCTGTTCATCCCTAGTTGTTTCCATACCAGAGTAGTGATCCTTTCATACTTCCACCTCCCGTCAACATGTTGTATTGGAAGTCTCGTGTTTGTGTTGGTCTTAGATATTAAAGCTTTGCAATATGAAATGAAATTTAACTTTTTTGAGTGCTAGCCACTTAACTAGTGAGATTACGTAAACTATAAATAATTAACTTCATAAATTATTTTTGAGAAACTAACAAAAATTGATGTGCAAGTATTTCTAAATATTTGAGTCATAACCAAATGGTTGGACCAAATAAATAAATAAATAAATAAATAAATAAATATATATATATATATATATATATATATATATATATATATATATATATATATATATATATATATATATATATATATATATATATATATATATATATACGTTCTAGAATATACATATAAGAAAATATTATTTTTGGTCTCCCACTTAGTTTCTACTTGATGCACTGTAAGTGAATTACTTCTGATTCTTGTATGTGAAATACATCCATTTTACACTGCGTTTACAAGCTTATTTTTATCTTATTTTTATTGAAAAATAGGGGTTAACTTGTACTCTGTTATAAGATAATTTGAACGCATTACATTCATCCATGTAATTTTTGCCATGCATGTACTTGTATTTCATATATACCATGCTGGAGCCACAGTACAGTTGTAAAATTAAACATGCCAATATTCTTTGTACAGCTAATTAGCGTATAGATGCACTACCTCTTATAATGACATGAAACACAAGTGCATTGGTGAATTATTTGCTGAAAATCTCCAGATTTATTAAGAGTTCAATTTTTCATGTTATATATATAGCCTAATTAATTAAGCCAAGTTATGATTGTTGAAATAATTGTACGCACACTAAAATCCTTGAGAGAGAGAGAGAGAGAGAGAGTGTATATATATACTTGCCTTGAAATGATTTCAATTGAAGAAGGAAGACTCTAATCCTGGCTTCTCTCCCTCTCCTCTCTCCTCTCCTTTCGCCGCTGCAGTTCATCGGAGAACAAGCAAATTTGGTTGTTTTCATGGGAGTTGACTAATTAATTAGGTGACGATGAAGAGGTAAAATAAAGAAGGATTTTTATTTATTTATTTATTTATTTATTTATCCAACAACCCGAACACTCGCATTAGCTGTCACACGAAGCCACATGAGTCCCTCACACGAGTCACATGACACCTTCGTATTCAGCTCTCCACATCAGTCGCTCATCAATTTGAGGAAAAGGCTGTTTGTTAAAGAAAATTAATTTATTATTTATTATTTTTAAAATTATATCCTCACCGGCCATCTCTAAAAAGTACTAAATTAACACACAATCTACACCTAAAGGCTAAATGAGAGAAACATTTAGAAAATTTTCCATTTGATATCTAGTATAAAAGATATGAAATATATACAAGTAAATTATCTAAAACATATGAGTAATTATCAAGATAACTTATTATTACGTAATTAGCAAAAATTGCATGCAGTTAGTAAAATTTTTTAGATAAATATCCAACCCACAGTGGATGATAATTAACCTCCAAGACAAGACAAGTGAGAGCTAGTCTCAGGTAGGGTCCAACTTAAGACAGACAATTATCTTAAAAGATCACCCCGGCCCGCTAAGCCAGTAGACGACTGTAGCACCAACGGTGGATAACCTCAAAAATAAGTGAGAGCTAGTCTTAGGCCCAACCTACTACTTTTAAGGCCTTGAGCTTCAGTCTTGAAGGAGGCTTCCTAATTTGTGTTACTAGATCAGGCCCATTGAAGCTGTGGATCAAAAATTGGGCTGACAAGTCTTGGAAAATAAATAGAAAATCATGTAAAACAGTTACATACGTGCTTCTTCTGAAATGAGTCATCAGTTTTTAAACTCAGCCACTTTGATGTTACCAGTCTCGTAAGGTCCAAGCAAGCCCAGTATGCGGGCTGGCAAGAAAGCCACAAGTAAGTACTTGAGCCTGATCGATCGATAGATCACTTCGACTACAGCCTGCTCTGCAGAGGTACAGGATGGTTCCCCAGAGGAACCTGATCAAAATTTAATTCACGATAAAGTTGCTGATTACAATATATATATATTTTCTTATAAACAAACACCACTGAATCGATTTCCGAGAGCATTGCACTGTGGCCTCGGCTGCACCAGAAGGTGCACATGCCGCTGATCTATCTCTTGTTCGTCACATAGACTGATCCTCAATGGCTTCAAGTTGTCAGGAAGAGAGTGGCCAAGGTCATATAAAGATGCCTCGATCAATATTAAAGTGAAACGATACAAGGTATTCAAGAATTATGATGATAACGATTATGTTGTATCCTCATTTTTTTGCTCCTTCATTTACTTTACCAAGGGAGAATTTAATTAGTTTTCGAGTCCATACAAGTCAAGTATTGATGTTGATTTGTCTAAAACCTAGTGATGGCTTTACCTTGTACTGATCCTCCAAAGGGTTCTGTATGAAATTTAAATGAAAGGGAAAGAATTGTTTGAGAATATTTTCTAATTGTGTTGATAATAAACCAATTATTGCAAGCATGACATTAGAAATTTTTTTCTGTCGTCGTCTCGTGTATGCCTTTTTCTACTCTGACCTTGGCTATGTTTGGATAATCATAACACTCTGTTTTTTTTTTTTTTTTTAAATTTCTCATTTTTTAATGTCATGGATTTCCAAAATATAAATTTTGTAAACAAACATTATGTACCAAACCAAACAATCAACATACATCATGTACCAAAAAGATCAAATGATTATCTAAACTAATCAACAACTTCTAAATATATAAAGATAGCTTTTAATTAGACTTCTCTTTTATTCATAGAAAAGAAACTAGTACTAATCATCAAATTTTCAAGAATAAGTTGGTTTTTTTTTATTTCAAGTTCGTGTACTCAAAGTTTCTATTCAGAGGAATGTAGAGATTAAACCCGCCATTTCAGCCTAGAAGGAAGGTAAAAAAATAAAAATAAAAATAAAATGTATGTACTAAAGTTTGACAAAAACATGACCAAATAAAAAGTACTTAAAGAGGAAAATAGCTGTATGGCAACAATCTTAAATTGGTCATAATAACAAGATAATCCAAAATTTTTCCAACCAACTACAACAACAACAGCACTCTTAAGTCAAGCCTAAACACATCCATTGTAAAATCCAAACCCCAACAAACACTTGCATATAATAATAATACATTCTTCCTCTTCCTCTTCCTCTTGTATTCAAATTTTCTCTCCACTACCAACAACAAAAATAACAATGGAGGCCTCAAGAATTATCCTCTCCTCTCTCTTATTTCTTCTTCTATCTCTCTACCATTCTTCTCTCTCGGCCGCATCCATCTCTAGATTCCCTGCGGGTCTTGCTGGGCATAAACCTCAGAAAAAACCACCCCCCGGCAAAGTTGCCTATGAGATCAGGCACTTCACGCAGAACTTGGACCATTTCGACTACCAGCCACAGAGTTATGCAACTCTCCAACAGAGATACTTGTTTGATGATCGGCATTGGGGTGGCGCCAAGAATGGATCGCCAATCTTTGTGTACACTGGGAACGAAGGCGATATTGAGTGGTTCGCAGAGAATACTGGATTTATGTTTGATGTGGCACCATACTTCAAAGCTCTTCTGGTCTTCATTGAGGTAATTAAGAAGAACAAATTCCTTCATCATATTAGTTTTATTTCGATATTTTCTGATTACTTCTCAATTACACGATTATTACCGATACTTGCATTTCTTGTAGTGCATGTTTAGATTCTCTGGTATCTTAGCATCATCGCATAGGCAGAGCCATGATGAGAGGACAAGTAAGATGTAAGTTACATAGATGTTTGCATTTGAAAGCTTGCCCAAAAAAGAGGCAAGTCTCATGATGAGAGAGAGAACATGCATAGTTGAGAAGTGAAAGTCAAGGCTCAATGATTTAAGAGATTAGTTAAATTCCTGTAAATGTTATCCTGGCTGTTCAATCCATTTGAATGTGTTGATTAGGGTGCCTAACCCATGTGAATTATGCAGTTGACATTGCCTAACCCATGTGAGAATTGTGATTAGTGGGTGAGATGAGCTAATAATGGGTTTGGTGTTGTGATTTGATTGCAGCATAGATACTATGGGAAGTCTATTCCTTTTGGTGGCAATGAACATGTAGCTTTTGCAAATGCAACTACTTTAGGGTATCTAAGCTCAACACAAGCACTGGCAGATTTCGCGGTTTTGATCACTGACCTGAAAAAGAACCTGACGGCTGAAGAATCTCCGGTGGTGGTCCTCGGAGGTTCTTATGGAGGAAGTATGGACTTGTATTTTTACCAAAAAAACAAATTTATGACAATAGTTTGCTTGAACTTTATTCTGTTTCTGTATTCTGTATTTTTTGTTTTTTTCGTGCGTAGTGTTGGCAGCATGGTTTAGGTTGAAGTACCCTCATATCGCTGTTGGAGCCGTTGCATCATCAGCTCCCATCCTACAGTTTGATGACATTATCTCCCCCTACACCTTCAACAACATTATCACAAATGATTTCAGGGTCTCTCTCTCTCTAACATCTTATTATGTTTTATTAAAAATTCCTACTCTCTTTTAACATTGTAACATGTTTGCCTACTAGAGTGAGAGCGAAAATTGTTATAAGGTGCTAAAGAGTTCATGGAATGCATTTGATGAGATTTCCAAGCAAAAGGGTGGGGCTCAGAAGCTGACTGAATCATTTAGGATATGCAAGTAAGAAAAAAAACTCAACCCTCATCTTCCATTTTGTCAGAGATCGGTCACTGCAGTCATCTTACTTAATCAACTTGTTCTTACAGAGGAGCCGTAAATGACAAGGATTTAGCAGAAACGATTGCAGGTTGGGTACAGTACGCACTCGTGTATGTGGCAATGACAGATTATCCTACGGCTTCAAATTTCCTCAGCTCGTTGCCTGCTTATCCCGTGAAAAAGGTAAACTTAACTGAAGCAATAACGTCATTCCAATGGATGCTTATGCAGAAGTGAGAGCGTTGTTGAACTGAACATGATGATGCAGATGTGTGAGGCTATCGACAATCCTACAACAGGCACGGATGTCTTCTCTAGATTGAGTGGTGCAATGAATGTATACTACAACAACAGCGGGACTGCCAAATGTTTCGATCCCACTAATTATGGTACCGATGCAATTGGTGTTGATGCATGGAATTGGCAGGTAAATTTTCGATTGCTTCCCATCAGGAAACTTATATTTTGTTCTATATGCACGGGAACAAATTAAACAAAGCCTTAGAACTGAAGCAAACTCTAGTTACCACTTGTAACTCTAAAGTCAAGCACAACATTAATACAAGCTGTAGCAACTTTTATTAATGCAACTTCAATTGCAGTAATATAAACTAGAACTTGCAAACAACCAAACAGCATCTTAGAAAAGGGAAAAAGAAAACAACTGCGGCCTCATTAATTCTACTGCTGATGTAGAGTTGCACGGAGCTGATACTCCCAACCGACGCAAACAACAAAGAGAGCATATTTCCAGTCTCAACATACAACTATACAGCTACTGCAGAATCATGTGAAGCTTTCTACGGAGTGGCTCCGAGGCAGCACTGGATCACCACGGAATTTGGAGGAAAGGTGAGCATACTGAATTGTCACTTCCTCATTCATGCCTAGTATTATTCCTAGTCTTCACGGTTTTCTTGTCATAGGACATAAGGAGAGTATTGAAGCGGTTCGCTAGCAACATCATCTTCTACAATGGCCTTAGGGATCCATGGAGTGGTGGAGGGTAACTAACTACTCAAAGTTTCATTTCAAAACTTAAGCATTGTATTCTACTATGAGTGAATGTGGTTTCCTAAATACTATTCTTTGATTGCAGTGTATTGAAATCTCTATCGGATAGCCTACTAGCTATAGTTGCACCAGAAGGTTGGTCTTGATCAACTCAGTCCCTTGTCACTAAAATATTATCGTAAATTTCCTAATGATGCCCTGCCTAATACCAACTTCTTTCTTTGGCTTGTCTCCGAAATTGTCAGGAGCCCATCACGTAGATTTTAGATTCTCAACCAAGGATGATCCGATATGGCTCCAAGATGTAAGAAAGAAGGAGATATGGATTATATCGAGGTGGCTTCAACAGTATTACCGGGACTCCAAAAGTCTCTCCGATCCCTAACTATGCCTAACTTCTTTTTCGTGTGTTTGTTGATTGCTTTGATTTTGCATAGAAAAAGGAACAGGAGAAAATAAATATAAATATAAGAGAAAGAAAAAAAAAAAAAACATGCAAAATTGTTTTTCTCATAAATATCTGCTTATGTTTCAGTCTCAAGGGATGTGATCAAACTAACTAGTCAATTTATGCTACTATAAATCGAATAGAATTGAGAAAAATCATTATAAACTTTGCATTTGAGATGAACAAAGCATGCAGAGATAAATAAGTTCGATCCACATTATACACGAGCAGAGTACAAAGGCTGGCTAGAGAAAGAGATCAAGTACACTGCGAGCAAAGGCTCTCTTAGAAGTAGTCTTCAGTCCTTCCCTTGAATCCAATCTGACCAAATGTGAGGCAGAGAAACAGTCCCAAGTGCCATGTAATCATCCAGAGCCTACAAAAAAACAGACCAAAAACCTCCGATACATCCATCAACAGCTCAATAACAATGAGAGTTCAGTTTAGCGTGTATCTTTCCGTTACCAGAACTGAGAGGTGAGTGCAGGGCCAGTCGGCCAGTGAGCAAGCTCAGTGCCAATACTCTCGATTAACAGCCCAGTTAAGCTCTTTCCACCGATTGCTGGGATGCTAGACGGCACAAGCCACCCAATCAGCCCGAACCCGATGACGTTAAGGTCTGTGCGGAGCCAGTCCCTCTCGAAGCTTTCCAGTCATAGAGAACATGTACAGGGTCAGAATGAAGCTAATAACTTGTGCCATTGCCAGAGTACGTAGTCTAGATTAATTAGTAAGATAACGGTTACCAAGTGAACCTCCCGCCGCAAGCTAGCTTCTGCTGCAGAGGGTTCCTTGCAGCCACCTGAGCCCTCACGAATCCTAAGTAGTAGTAGCAGTAGTAGTAGTAATGAGAAATTCAATCAAATATGCACTGAACAACTGAAGTATCAATACCCGAGCTGAGCTTTGGAGAAGCGCGAGAGATGCAGAGAGGAGATCCTCCCAAGCCCGCAACGGTGGAGGAGGTTGCCATGGCTGCCATCTGCCTCTGTTTGGACTGGCTAGCAAGGGGTAAAGAGTGCAGAGATGTTGAAGGAAGGAAATACTATAGATTTTGATTTGGAGGCGGTGGGAGAGGGTGGATTCTCAGGACCAGAGCTTGTGATGGGAATCAATTCTCAGGGATTGCATGGATCGAGTGCTTGGGGACGTGGGCTAATGGAATGCTGCCAACTGCACATGTTCGGATAAGTAGTGTCGTCATGGGCTCGAGGAATTATCTCACCTTGCATTCTCAAAGCCCAAAAGTAGTCATTTTAAGTAGTTAGAAGAATGCAGGAGTCAGCATCCCAACTCACAGTAAATAACCACTCGAACAACTTTTGACACCAAAACATTTGCATGAGAAGAAAGAAGAACATTTTCACCTGCAGGACAGGAAGAAATTAAGAAAGTGTTAAGTGATCATCATGGCATTTTAAGTGTTTACGAAGTGAACAATATATATATATATATATATATATATATATATATGAGGAAACGGAAAATACATCCGCGGTGAAGGGAGTTCCTTCACCGCCGTTTAGGTGGCCCAATAAAATTATTACACGTGACGCTACTTAAAGTAACAAATAAAAGAACTCTCTTAAATACCTCTTGAGTGGCAACACATGTAATAATTTTATTGGGCCACCTAAGCGGCGGTGAAGGAACTCCCTTCACCGCCGGTGTATTTCCGTTAAATCATATATATATATATATATATATATATATATATATATATATATATATAGAGGAAACGGGTAATACACCGGCGGTGAAGGGAGTTCCTTCACCGCCGCTTAGGTGACCCAATAGAATTATTACACGTGGCGTCATTCAAGATAACAAATAAATGAATTTCCTTAATTGCCCTTCGAGTGGTGCCACATGTAATAATTTTAGTGGGCCACCTAAGCGGCGGTGAAGGAACTCCCTTCACCGTCGGTGTATTTCCCGTTTACTCATATATATATATATATATATATATATATATATATATATATATATATATATATATATATATATATATATATATATATATATATATCGGTATTTGTTTTGGATAAACTGATCATCTAGGAAGCACGGACACTTCTAGTATCAAAATGTGTTACGATATTTCTCGTCGTGTCACTGTTGTTTCATGTATAGTTTTTGAGAATGCACAATGTTGGTAGCCAAGTAATTAATCTGTAACAACACAAGGAACGAGATATATACTTCTCTCTCAGTAAGTTCATCAAGCTAAATGATATAGGACTACTTCCATTAAAATGACAAGCAAATAAACTAAATAAATGAATGGGCATCAAATTTCGTAGCATTAAGCTGGTTAATAAGGATCTTTTCTTGCCAGCTCTGTGCACACTCTCGGACGCGCCAGAAATGGACCGGGTACGATGGACCAAATTAGCCACAACTGGCATTGGACGCCTTTAAAGGCTGGGCTGGTAAAAGGTGGGCCAAATCTCTAGGCTTGGTCCTTAAAGGTAGGCCTTCTGGGCCTGCATTCGACCCTCACTGTTACATATAATTCATACAGTAATTAAGAGAGATCCTGGAGATGAAATAGCTCGACCAGAGTGATAAAAAACCTTAACCGTTCTGATTTTACTTTGTTTTTATCATGACCAGTGACCCTAGTAAAGTCTAGATAAAACGATGAATCAGCCACCAGATTCTATCTCGATGAGAAAAAAAAAAAAATTCTTTCAGTCTAGATAAAACATGAGCATGTTTTAGGTTTGACATAGTTAACTTCTCAACGTAGAGGGAAAAAACAACTTAATTTTTTTTTTTCAAGCAATTTGATTGATTTATTTATTTTTTCATTTATATTCTTCCCTGATATTTTAATTTCTGCACACTATAAGCTAGGAAGCTTCCATGACATAAGAAATAATGTTTTTTTTTACGATAAACGGCGGGACGTGTCCCTCTGCGTTCCATTAAAGAGAGAATAATAAAACAGAAGTATTCCGAATCCACGAAAGTAGTGGCCCGATAATAAGCTTACAAAGCAAAAGTCCTAAAAAGTACTAAAAATGAAAGTAGCAGAACAAAATAGAAATACAATAATCCTGCAAGAGTGGCATTTCATGTTCAGTCCATCCGTCCTTGCGCTTCTGATAGAGATCCCTACTCCTCGTCTGGCTGAGTGTCATTTCCCGAAGAGCCACTTGATAAGTGAAGTCTCTCCTCATCTGAAGGAACACTTGTCCAAGTAATGAGCAAAAGACATAAGAAATAATGTTGGTTACAAGAAAAAATAACTCAACAGTACTTTATTATATTATTGGTTTAGTAACAGAATCGTAGAGGGCGTTATATGATCTCAATCATAGTAGATGAGTCTCTAGTCTTGAACCCACAAAATACAACGTGACATTAATGTCCCATGAATTAAGCTTGCTTATATGGTACTACTCTTTGCACACTCTTCATGAATGAGCACTAAGATTGTATGCAAAAGTGAGCTCAGTTCATAGCCTCAAAAACACACCTTGCACATGCAGCACAGCAAATGCTGTAACAGACCAAACCCACCAGACTTAGACCTAACCCTAGCCACCCTCTCAGCCAAGCAATATCTGAGACCAAGAGAGACCACCATCAACGACATAACCCATCACATCATAAACAAGAACTGATCAAACCAAGTTAGGTGCCTAAACACATAAAGTAATTAAGCAAGAATATATAAGACTATTGTTGGTTTTGGTTCTCCAGCGATTTGTAACACCTGTACTCCTTTGGCAAACCCTAATTTGGTCCCCAGCCTCACCTTGTGAGACCTAATTTTAACCCCTTCTTCCTTTGCGAACGATCCAAGGGAAGAGAACAAAAGCATCGTTTTCTGTCAACCAGCACAGCAGTTTGCATGTGGAACCGACCACTCCTAATGATCAATTATCATGCAGACGTGTCCCTCACCCAAATATGTACTATCGATGCCTCAAACTTTGATTCATGATCATCTACACAGTCTTAGTCTTATTCTAACGGGAATAATTATCTAAAGAAGAAGCATGTGCGGTATGAGCAAGTTTGTCCTGGACTGGTGATATGTCGCAGATATTTAATTGCTAACATTGACTTGCATCCCTTTCGATAATATGGACTTTAGCAGCTATCTCGAGACAAAAGATATTCTTTCTAGAAGAGATTACTAATCTTTTTTTTTTTTTAATAAAAAAAATTATAGAAACAGCTCACCTTATATAGAAAATCTATATGGAGGAACGAGAGGCTGCCATGTCTACACAAATCATAAGAAATTAATCATGCGCATGGGATATTTTGAATTAAGTTTATATTGTGAATATTCGACTAGTTCTCTTTTTAATCCATAAATTTCATATCATTTTTGTACTAATATTGTACTTCTACAATTTTTCTGATGGTAACATATTCTCATGTTTTCAGGTTAATTTATAGGATATTTTTTGGACTAATTAAAACTTATCGTATTTTTTTCTATGACAAGATTCCTTGAATGATTCATCCTTTTTCTTGTTTTCATACAACAAAAATAACCAAATCTTTTATCCAAAGCAGCCGAAGTAGACTATATGAACAAAAACAAAAAAAAAATCATACTAGATCGTTCACATGAACAATCCCTCTCTTCATATCATTTTCATCCATGTTTTTTTCGACCCTCCATTCGCACATGACCATACTATTTTTAGGCGATTTTTTCGTATTTTTTTCCTATTTCCATAAGGAGGAAAAAGTAGAAGCAAAATGCGCGTCAACATCTAGCTACATATATATATATATATATATATATATATATATATATATATATATATATATATATAGCGAATTAACACCTAACCTTCTTGAACTTGTAAAGCGGGCCGACCATTTAACTCTTTTGCGGGTGAGAGTTACCAGGTGTTTGATTTTGAAACCGTGTAGAATCTCCAGGGTTGCCAAATGAGACTGGAGATTTTGGTCCTTCGATCATATAAGTCGGGTCTGATGCAAATAGAAATGTGAGTGCACTCCTTTTGGTTGGTCTCTATCAGTGTGGAAACAAAAATAAAGAATGCATGTATGTATGTTTTCTCCCTACTTTTTAAGGGAATATGTTAGGATTCTCTGTGAGAATTATCGACCATTTTGATATGATTTTTGGGTGAATATGTTTGAGATTCTGAGCTAGCATGCATGCCATGTGACATCTGTACCTAACTAGCTAGTCATATTAAAAAGATGTTTAGTCTTTGTTTTTTTTTGGGTGTTTAATGGAAAATAAATGTGTAGAATTCTTCCTCGTGCAACTTCGAACAGTTTGAATGTTGAAAAATAATCACCTGAGAAAATTATTTCCACTTTCAACTGAACTTAGGCAAGGGACCATGGGGACTTAATTTGGCTGGTAGCGAGTGGCTGGGGACAATGCACCGATCGACCTACTTAATATCCTGTGTAGGCAAGAAAAATGTGAGAAGTCACTGCATGCAACAGTAAATAGCATTGGGGGTTTTGATTTGATGGATATATATATGCTTTGTAGTTGTCAATTTGAAATCTTAGTTATTTTGTCGATATCGGATTGGTTCGTGTATCTATCTAATGGGAAGCCGACTCATGTAATTGCTTGCTAATAGTTGTTGATGCTTATCGAGTTGGTCCGTATATTATTGACTTACGAAGGTTATCATTCGATTCGGTTGGCAATCAAATCTAGATGTGGTGGTCTTGGAATATCATCGGAAAGAAACTTGAGAAAATTTTCCTTCCCTTCTTCTTCGAAGAATATGATGAGAAATTGTCATAAAAAAAAAAAAAAAAAAAAGTTGAAGCCACATTTCTTTTAGTAACGGTTAGATATTACTAAAGATAATAATATGCCGACAAGAACAGTAGGTAATATATTTGAAAAATGAATTATATGATATTGACTTGTGCTGTCACGAGTTGGTTGCCCATCAACTTCGCCGATAATTCTTCTACAAACTGTACAATCGAACAGAAATTCCAAAGGCTTTAATTTCACTTTCCCGTTTAATATCCTCTCTTCCACTAGAGAGAAGGGAGTGGTTAAAATGTCAACAAAATATAAAGTAAAGAAGAAAAACATAGGAAAGGAAAAGGGCACAAGTAGAAATTAGCTACAAAGGCTGGTCGGGAAATAAAATTTTATTTCCGCACGCACTAAACTCGTCTTCTAAAATTGTAAAAAATTACTAATTTGCTATTATATTTTTCGATCTGGTCGGAGATTAATTCGAGACCGATGTTTGAACCTACGGATCTAATCCCAATCAATATCGAAACAACTCGGAAAACTAATTTCTGATTGAAAATTTTGAAATGGGAAAGTCTTGAACAAAGTGGCGTGTGTGAATAGAATTTCCCGGGGTGTTCCTATTCCTCAATTTGCTTTGCTTGCTTGTGGAATGGAAAGTTGAAGGAACGAAGAAAAGTCTGAATTTCCTTGCCAATCATGGGCTGAGGAGATCCACCGCCCGTATCCCAGTGTGTGAAATGCAGCCCACCTGTGGGCTGTGGGTTTGACACGTCGTTAGGACGTGTCCGGGGGCCCACAGTTCCATATGGTGGGCCCAAGGAGAGGAGCACGCCTCCTAGGTGTCCCGAGTCCTCCGCTGGTTCAGCAGGCGTTATCCGGCCCAATTATTATCAGTCCTCGGTTACTTGCTGCGACGGCTACTCCTTAGTACTATATTAGCCCACGCCTCGACGCCATATCTGCTCCCGATCCTGATCCTGACCTCTACCCCCCCTCCCTTTGTTTACGGACTACACTGTACAGCTACCATGCTGACACGAGAGCAAGCAAGTTGTGGGGGCCCACGTTATGCATCCACCCCTTGTTTAAAATTTCACACAATTTTTTTTTTGACGATAAAACGGCGGGATGTTTCCTTCTGCGTTCCATTAAAGAGAAAATAACAGAACAAAAATAGTCAGGATCCACTAGGAAAGTGACCCAATAATAAGTTTTCAAGACAAAGAAAGCAAATAAACAAAATAAAATAAAATTTCACACAAATTAAACACTCATTTTCCTCGTTGTTTGGATAACCTTAGATGCTTAAGAAAATGTGTGCATAAGTTGTCTATATAGTTGTCTATACAAAAAAAAAAAAAAAAAGTATGTTTACTTGCAAAAGAAAATGATTCTCTTAAACTGAAAAAAAAGAAAAGAAAAAGAAAGTAAGAAATATCAGCATTAGTATTCGTTTCTAGAATAACTAAAAAAGAAATAAATTTCAAGAGCAACATGTGAACTTTTCTATACATCCAAACTGTCAATATGCAAAAGGAAGGGACATAGTAAAAGAGAAAAGAATGTGGAAGGGCCCACAAATATCTCTCTTGACTCTTGCTAAGCCAGAAGCAAACTTCTCTTTTTTTTTCCCGTTCTCTTTAAAATAAATGGAATACACTCACCGTTGCTTTCAGGTACTCGCTCTGGGAGCACAGTAATTCCGCAGGCTACAGCAAGACGCGCATGCGTTTGAAATAGAGCGAGGCCCACTCTGATCACTGCGATTCCCTTGCGGCCGGTACATGTCAATATTGCTACCTCCTCTCTCTCTCTCTCACTCTCACTCTCTGAGAACAAACAGTGCTGTCCGCATCTCATCTGATGCAGCCACACAGTGCCAAAGTTTCTAGTTTCCAACTTGAACATTCATCCTCATTTTTAAAGGGAAATTCTAAATGAGCACCCATTTGATTTAGTGAGCACCTTCTCTAAAAATTGTAAAAAATTTAAAATTTGTAATTTTTTTTTTGAGCATGTTTTTTTTTTCTTCTCTTGATTAGGGATTAGTCTGCGAAATGTGTTAAAACCATCTGGAAAATAATTCCCAAACGGTTTGAAATCCGTTCGGGGATTAGTCTTGGCGCTCACTAAGTCAAGTGGTGTGCTCAGTTAGAATTTCCCATTTTGAAAATCCGGTGCATATTACGAGTTCAACCATATTAACCCTTACTTTCTGATACCTTGAACTCTTGCGGCTCCTCCGTTTGAGGCCGGACATGTACATTGTTTTATTATAATTTAAAAGGAACATACAGGGTGTTAGCCACCCTTTTTAAGTTTTAAATAACTAATACTATCCTAAACTTTAGCAATCAGAAATAAAAAAAAGAAAAAAAAACCAATGAGGCTTGACTCCAAGTGGTACCACCTTCTGAATTCGACTCCTGATAAGAACTCAATTTAGATAATATTGCTAAAAAATATGTGTGTGAGCTTGACTAGAAAAAAAATCAGAAAAAGAAATAATAATATACCAAAATAAGTACTTTTAGCAACCAATACCATGTTGATTTTATTCTGTATGCAAATAAGAAACATCTAATAAAATCCGAGATCGTACATGCAAAATACTTGAAAATTTCAACAGGACTATATGTGCATATCTAAAAGTAGATATCTACCAAAGCTCAAAAATTATTCTTCCAATGTGCATATAAATGTCTTTTCTTCATATCGATAAGCCATATGATGGACTAAGCTATAGTAAGCTTTCATTTCGTGTCCATTTGATGCATAAAACCTAAAATAAACTCGAACAGACTGAATTCTTAATTTGCAAATCATCAATGAATTGAATGAGAAGAAGAAGGGCATTCAAGGACACGATAATACCATTACTGTTGAGAATTAAAAATACAAAAAAACAAAAAATTGGGAGTAGCACAATTAACAAGAGAAACAATTGGCTTAATTGTGCACAAGTTGCCCATTATAGCAAGGGGATGTGCAGTCTATTAGTTTCTTTACTTCTCTACTGCCCTAGCTAGCTCTCTGTTTTAATCCTCAAGAGGCTGCATCTAAGGCAAAAGAAATTACAGCATTGCTAGGGCATCTTCATGACTATTGGTTGTCCCACAAAATAAAAAAAAAAAAAACTATAACTTCCTCTGAAGAAAGGTTAGGTAATTAAATATATGGGTAACTAAATGAAGATAACAACCGTAAATCCCTTTTATTTCCAAATTTTTGAAGTCCGCTGCATGAATCCTTTTCTTCATCTAGCTTCATTAGCGGCCATTTTCAATCTATTAAATTAACACCCTTGCATATTTCTATTAAAACGTGACTGTGTCCAGATCTTAATTACAAGTCCAACCCATCTCAGGGGATGCTCAGCCATTTTATTATCATCTATTAGCATATCGCCACCTATCAATCAAGAGTTTGCAACATTCATTTTCACCAAGATCCATATGAGCTCTTCTGGTGGCAATAACCATACGCTCTCAATTTTGATAGCATCTCCTTTTCAAACAGTACCATGCATTCTGACAGTTCGCACGCAAGCCTAGCTCATATCCCTTCTTTCTACAATAAAAAAAGATGGCTAGTTTTGCTCAGAAATCAGAAATAGCTGCATGATTCTTCTGCCAATTACTCAAACGATACCAGTTAAAGACCCTGATATGCTCTCTATATATGCATGAAACTTGCTTCTAGAATAAAATTTTGAGGATAAAAGAAGAGATAGAAGCATGAAACTTGCTTCAATATTATTGCACAAGAAAAATGATAAGGAGAGCTTGGATTGGTTGTCATCTTGCTAGGCCCCCTAAAAGTGACATCCTTGTTGTGTGAATATGAACATAAGAAAGTCGATTGATCCTGCGGAGTGGATTGCATCTGAGTTGATCACCTTCTGAGCTTGGTCCAAATGCAGACACTTGGTGCTAGGATGGACCCCCCACCCCTCTACCAAAAATAGCAAGAAACTAGATTAATCTTATATCACCCAGTCTTTAAAATTAATCACTGTCCTTGTCATCAAGCTCCTAAGGAAAGAAAACAAAGGCATCCATCATGCTCTCACGGATTCTATTATATAGACCTGGCCTCACTGAAAAGGCTACACAATATAAAATGAGATTATTCCCATGTGTTCTCTTATCTGCATGATTTTATTTATTAACCACCATTTGTTGAATGGGACACTAGTACATGATTAAATTAGTCCTATCAACTGCTAAGAGTTGCTAGAAAAAAGGTACTGTGGGTTGAACAATGGGGAGATTAACAAGAGAGCAGCAAGCTCATGGAATCGAGAGGAGGCAAATGGAACTGTAGGGGCTTGGTTTGGACACGACAGCAGAGAAAGCAAAGGGATTGGGTACATGAGAGAGAGAGAGAGAGAGAGAGAGAGAGAGAGGAGAGCTTGAAGCTTATCTTCTCAAGGTTATGGGAAATTGAGGGGGGGGGGGGTCTCTGCAGATTGATTGAAGCAGGCCGATCTGATTCTGATCCAAGCCCTCTCTCATCATCTCTTTAATTAATAAAATTTTTAAGCGGACGGCCCCATGCCGGACCCTGAACCAATAATGGCTCCAACCACGTGAGGAAATAGGTATATTCCACCTTGCTTCTTCATTACCAGTGGAGCTTATGATTTCTAACCTTTCACTTCTTATTACCGTGACATACTTTTTCTCTAGTAAAGATTTAAGTCTGATCTTAAAATCGAGACCTTATGCAATTTAATCTATTTTTTCATTTCGATTGTGAACGCAAAACTCTCGTAATTCAATCTAGTTCTCTATTTCTGTAGTGGCCACATAACTTCTTTAGAATCAAAAATTACATGTTATAGGATTCATTTCTCCTTCCATCAAGTGGTTAAAAGATAAACGGTTTTCTTTGAATATGATATCTTATATTTACTTGGAAGGAAAATAAAATCTTAAAATCTTTGATTTTTGGTCTTAAAAGTCCTAAGCAGATGTATATAGATAATTGTGATTGGAAACACAATTAACTCGCTAAAAAAGAAGCAATCTTTTTGTTGTAGGTAAAATTTTCTATGCTGACAATACATGTACATTATTCTTATATATCTCATATGTATATTTGACACAAAACTTCATAATAGCAAGTGCTTATCTAATTTAATTTCTTCTTTCTCAAGCTTCTTCCATTCAAAGCTTGTACAAAATAAGCACCTTTTAATATTGCTCAAACTTTATACACAAGGACTACTCATCTTCATCATCTTAATTTTCCATGTGAAGACAACTTTTTGTCAAGCTATCCACACAACTTTTGACTAGACTGCTCATTTGCTGAAACAGTCATGATTAAACAGGTGCTTGGTAATCACAAAGATTCTAATTTTCTAACAATCTTCACTGTTTCACCACAGGTTGAACTGTAATCATGTACTTTCACCTGCCTACTCTGTTAAGCATAATGGTTGGCAAGCAGATGCTTGCTCAATGCCAGCTACAGCTCTACCAAATCCTTGCACTAGATTGGTGGTCAAACATGTAGGGTTTATCTCAGCACAGTGTTGACAGTTCCCATTCAACAAAAAACAACTGTGAGCCTGTGAGACCCTGAACTTTCTCTACACAGTAAAGCCTAAACCACAAACAAAATCAAAATCATCTCCTAGCTTAGCCACAAACAATGAGCACAGTTCGCCTCTCTTCTTTCTATTGAGTCTCACATGGAGAAGTGAATAGAGGGGCCAGCAGCTGGATGGCTGTGATGAGGCCACCAAATGCAAGCACTCACTTTGGTGCACCACCACCTGATCATTCCCCATCTCCTCACTAAAATATACTAACTTTAGGAACTATAAACATTTGATTCTCCCTGTCCTCCTCCACTCTTCTAATAAACCACACCACCTAAAAGCCCTTCCCTCACATGTTCAGATCACTGAACACAGCCCCCCTTCCCCTCATGTAGAAATAATATATTTACATCTGCCTACATAACCCCTTGGCATTTTCTACAAACCAATGCTTTGAAAAAAAATTTCCTTTGCTTGATAGGCTATAAATGCGCTAGCAATAATATCTACATGCTTCTCAGCACCAACAACATCATCACCACCACCAGAACTCCTCTCCTCTTCCCCTTCACTTGTATAACATGTTCATGAACCAACTAGCCCAAAACCCCTCACAAGATTGGATTTGGCAACCAACCATGGATTCTCACCATCGCTACCTCCAGCTAGAGCAAGCGCAACAAGGGAATTATGGGAGAGAGCACATGTTCGAGAAGCCACTCACTCCGAGCGACGTAGGGAAGCTCAACAGGCTGGTGATACCAAAGCAGCACGCAGAAAAGTACTTCCCCCTCGACAGCGAGTCGGGGGAGAAGGGACTGCTCTTGAGCTTCACGGACGAGTTGGGGAAATCTTGGAAGTTCAGGTACTCCTACTGGACTAGCAGCCAGAGCTACGTCCTCACTAAAGGATGGAGTAGGTATGTGAAGGAGAAGAAGCTCGATGCTGGCGATGTCGTTCTCTTCGAACGGCATCACCTTCGCAGCGGCGAAGATTGTCTGTATATCTGTTGGAGGCGCCGCAACGAGACAACTGCTGCTGCAGCAAGTTCTGCTCAAGATGCAGTCAGGTCTAATGCTGCAGCTGCACTGCCCTGGAACCCGACATTATATGCCCAAGCAGCATCTAGCCCTTATCCAAATTCCTACTACTACATGAATTCAGTTAATTCAGGTGAGAAATGGCAGTTACAGATGTTAACCAATATAGTTGAATGGAACTGTGTATGAAACTATAAACTCAATTTTATGTGCATGTTGTGTGTATGACTGGCTGCAGGAGAGCATACAGGTAGCTCAGGGGAGAGCTCCTCTGTGGCAGCAACGGCCACGACAGGGAATTCGAGGCGGCTGAGGCTGTTCGGAGTGAACCTGGAGTTTGGCCCGGATCCGGCAGAGTCGCAGCATTTGGTGTCAGGTTCATGGAACTAGTTAGGGGCCACCAATGCCTCAACCTCTCAATTGTAGTTATAGGGTGAGCATAGTACATGTTCTACTGTTCCATAACATTATCTTCATTTCAAATTTTTTAGTGTTCCTACTAAGGCTAGATAATAGAGAATTAACTAGTGAATCATGAAATGAATGAGGAAGCAATATCTAGAGCTGATCTTTTTGATGTGATGATTACTCTGCAATTCTTCAGAGAATCCAAGTGGACAATCAAGAAGGATAGGAGATCTGAGGCCATGTTCTCCCAATCCCACCAGCCAATCAAGTCTCAACCCAAGTGACATTTGATTGACTTGTGAAGGAACCCAGCAACAGAGAGAGAGAGAGAAGGTCGACAGAGAGAAAAGGGGGGAAAATCCCTAGTTGTCAGGGCTCTCTGTCTCTGTCTCTTCATGCTCTTTCATTTTTTTTCTCCCAACTTTTGTTCATTTGGAAAATCTACAGTACGGCTCTGTCGGGGAATGGGGTCCGATAAAGGATCGCAGGATAAGGTTTGAGGAAACATCAGGTTGAAAAGTGTAGAGTAGTTGATATGAGGGTGGGTGAGGCCCAGAAAACTTAGGGGGGGCCCACCAACTCCTGCTACTACTCCTCTTAACTATGTAATGTAATCTTCTGATGCAATGCAACAAAAGGAGGAATATGAAGAAGAGATCTTTTCCTCTCCTTTCTCTATCTCTCAGTCCCAGTCTCAGTCATTTACAGTGTTAATATTAGTATTAGCAATGGCATTGATGATGAAGACTCAGCCTCAGATGCATGGGCACAGATGTGTGATGGCCGTGCAATTACAATCGCAGTTGAGTAATTCCAATGCATGAAAGAATGAAAGATGAGAAACATGAGGATTTATGTGTCTCTATGGCTACATTTTCCTACAATTGTAATTGGTTTACTTTTGTCTTGTGAACATGAGAGGAAAAGGGTCTGGTTCGGATTGGCAAGTGAGCTCTCACATCAAGAAGCTCAAGGATTCAATCCGAGCAATCTATATCACCTTGGCCCTGAACAACATTAACTCAAAAACTTCTAAAACTTAGAAGAACAACCAACAACATGCGAACACATACCAGACATGGCACTTCTTACCCTTTCTCATTGCACTGGGTGTCATTGTATTGTGTCGAGTCATTTTTGTGTCGGCGTGTCCATGTTCGTGCTTCTTCACTTATTAGATGTGACACTTTCTTGCTTTCTCATTGTTGCTCTATGTGTGTCATTCTAAACTTGCTCAATGTCGCATCATTTCCATTCATGTTTACCTCAATATGTATTTGTCATTACTTCTAGCTTATCACCTAAGTAATTATACACATCAGTCGCGTGTCCGTGTTTCTAAGTAATTGTACACGTTGAGTGGTTTGAATTATAACTAGTGTGGATATCAGTGCCTTGAAAAGGGCAGGGCCACCATTTACAACATGCCACCTAGTAGTCAGCAATGAGAGACACCATGAAGAAAACTGCCAACGACTTCGAAAGGTTGCTAGGGCTACATGATAAAAAGTCAGGGTGAGCCATGATTCATATATCAAAAACACATGCATCACTGTAGACACCAGAATGAGAGGCATCAGCATCACACTGCTAGGGGGGTCCAATAACATTGACTAAGATTCCAAGCAAATGAAAACTTAAGATCAGATATATGTCCAGACACAGATGCTTTCAGAGTATTATTTAGATTATAACTGTTGGCAGTAGAAGAAGCTACCAGAGGAACCAAGAACAGTTTACTGCAACAAAAAGATTTGCTACCGAGGTTCAACTGAATGCACTTTACTGCAACAGTGTCGAGGGGATCAAGTATTAAGGATGATTAACTGAACCATATCATGGAAAGATAACATGTCTCCAAATTAAAAATACTTAAGCATGTGCAGGGGACTCGTTTTTTCTAATGGTGATACTTACAAAGCTACCCAAATCCTCTCCGAGCATTTATCAATAGTAGTTTGATAATGATAAAGAAACAAACACATTGGCCCATGATGCTAATGTTCATCGACACAAAGCCCTGTCATTCTCCAAGAAATATATTGATGTGCACAAAGTCATCAGGAGATGATGCTATCCATAGAGCAAAACCATCATGATTCATCGATAAAAGAAGAAATCAAGTATTTTTTCAAAAATTCCCTCTTAATCGACCACTGCAGTCATAGAATTCACTTCCATAAAAGTGGGGGTGGCTTTAGCACGCAGCTCTAAATTCAAAGCTTGGCACAAATTTAAAACTAAAAAAGGACTGAAGTAAGCTGATGAAGACCTGGAAAAATAGACCAAAGGACGCTCAAGGCTGGTAGTGTCAACTTGGTCTAAACCTCTAAATGGCATGACAACTTAGTTTGGTGGTAAATCTGGTAACAAAGGAAGCCAATCTTATGATGCGGAGATTGAGGTAACAAAATCCTTAGTAAAATCTAAGAAAAGGAATAACAAGATTTTGATTTAGGAGGTTTCTTTTTTATAAGCTAAAGAGTTGACATGAAAACCAATCATTTATTCACATTTTGTGGTTCATCAAATATGAAGAAATATAAGGCGCATGCTTAAAATCATGACCGGAAGAGATGATGATCAAGTAACTACGGAAAATAGTGCAAGCGATCATAGCGAAGTTCGATGATCACAAATAATGATGATGCCAATCATGCCTTGCATGGTCTATGATATCCATCATTCTAGATGCAAGTAAATCCCTAGGGTGGCCTACAAATGATGCAGAATACTACTAAAAAATTTGCCCCATCCACATATTTTCTAGGAGGTAGCTGCCATCAATAAGGCAGACCCATCAATGCCTCCTTGTTTGGTGAGTCAGTGCCACAGAACAATCACGGTCTACCTACTTTTGGCTTGGCTTACCCAAGAGTCATCTATTTCTACTATTCCATAATTAATCAGTGCAAGCTTCTTAGCTTTTCCTCTCTACTTGTCACTTGCAAACTTAAAAAGCAAAGTGAGGTTCATTAGGAAAAGATGATCACCCTGCAATATGACGGGACATGCTAAAATAAAATTTGAACATGAAACCAGTGAATGAATGGGGTGACGATCGGATAGGGCAGCAGGGATAATGACTGTCCACAGTCCTCGCTATGTAGCTTTCTTTTGATGTATTATTAGCCCTCCTTTAACAAAGGAGCTCTACTATACTTATATAACTTTAACTTGTTTTGTTAACTTCCTATTAATAAAAGAGATTGAATGGGGCTCTTTGTCTCCGGTGTATAAAAGAGATTGAGCTCTTAGAACGAGAGGAGGAAGTTCAGACGTTGTGCAAAGATAAGTCCACCCGCCTCGGTGAGTTAAGGAAATTGATAGGAGAAATTTATAAAACGGAGGATACCAAATGGAGACAAAGAGCTCACAACAAATGGCTAAAGGAGGGGGATGCGAACACAGGCTTCTTCCACAAAGTAGTGAATATGAGGAGACGGTTAAACACCATTCACAAACTTACATCAACAGAAGGAACCCTCATCGAGGGAGAAGACATATACCACCATATTCACCAACACTTCACTCAGCTTTTCGGAAGAACCACAAACAACAGAATTGAAATGCTCCATGAACAGTGGCAGTCGGACGTTGACCTTCAGGCTCTGGAGAAAGACTTTTCGAAAGAAGAAGTAAAGAAGGCAGTATGGGACCTCGGTCCGGATAAAGCATCAGGTCCGGATGGATTCCCCCTTTTTTTCTACAGAACTTTCTGGGAGGAGATCAAAGGGGATTTAATTGCACTCATAACCGACTTCGCGGAAAGAAGAGCGAAGATCGAGAGAATCAATTACTCGTTCATAGTTCTCATCCCGAAGAGAGATTCACCTGAAGTAGTTGGAGACTATCGGCCTATAGCTCTACTGAATAACTGCTTCAAAATCATATCCAAACTTCTGGCGAACCGCCTCGCAGCTGTCCTCCCACATATGGTCGATGAAACACAATCGAGTTTTATATAAGGGAGAAGTATCCTTGGAGGAATAGTCCTAACAAAAGAAGTGATACATTATTGTAAAAGGACAAAGAAAAACGGATTTCTTCTCAAACTTGACTTTGAGAAGGCTAAGTTGGGACTATCTATTGGAAGTCATCCAGAGCAGCGGTTTTGGAGCTCGCTGGATTCAGTGGATTAAAATGTGGCTCACCTCCGCAAAGATCCATACAGTCGTTAACGGAGAGGTTGGTAGGGAGATTGTTTGTAAAAGAGGTCTGCGCCAAGGAGACCCTCTATCCCCCCTCCTCTTTGTGCTCATCGCTGATGACCTAAACAGATTGATCAGGAAGACATCGAATGCGGGGCTTATGAAAGGATTACCAGGAAGCAGGAACTCTATTATCACTAATCTTCAATATGCGGATGACACGTTGATCTTCTGTGAGAATAGGGTTAAGGGGACCATTGTCCTGAAATGGGTACTCTGCTGCTTTGAGGCTTGGTCAGGTTTAAGAATTAATTACAAAAAGAGCTCCATGATAAGTCTGGGACCCCTGGACCCACTTACATTGACAATTCAGAGTATCTTGGGTTGCAAGCTGAAAAAATTTCCTTTTAAATATTTAGGTGTTCCGATTAGGAAAGGAAGGCTTATCAAAAGAGACTGGTGCCCTGTCATTGATAAGATTGAGAGGAAGCTTGATGGATGGAAGGCCAGATACCTATCTCTAGGAGGTCGCATCGTCCTAATAAACTCGGTTCTCTCATCCATTCCACTCTACCTCATGTCCATCATGTCCATCCCATCATGGGTTAGAGAGAGGATAGATAAAATTAGAAGAAGATTCTTATGGAGGGGAATATCATAAAATCAGTCAAAATACAGTTTAGTGGGTTGGGACCAGGTATGTAAGCCAAAAGAGAAAGAAGGTCTAGGAATCCTGGACCTAAGAACTTTAACATTGCCCTCTTGATCAAATGGTGGTGGGGAGTGTTGACAAAACCAGGAGGACAACTGCAAAAGTTATTGCTACTCAAGTACGGCCCGAGAAGAGGCAAATGATGGGAAGAAAATCATAACACATCACATATTTTAAGTTTTTGGAGAGGGGTACTAAGAACGAAGGATATTTTCCGATCAAGCGTATCGTTCATCCCGTGTAGGAAAGGAAGGGTATCCTTCTAGAATGATTGATGGTGTACAGAGGTACCACTAAGGGTGCTTTTCCCAAAGGTCTACGAACTAGCAAACGATAAGAATGTCACCATTAGCCAGTTGTGGCACCGAAGTAGGTGGGACCTGGGAATTAATGGATTTACAAACATCGCAACTCGTTCACAGATCATAGAGCTTAAGAATCTCATATAGCAGTTCCCCCCGAGTACTAATGAATGTGATGAGGTCATTTGGAGATGGGAAAAGAACCGAAATTTCACTGTTAGATCTGCATACAAATATTGCATAGATGGTGGACGCAGGCTCCCGCAGGCATCCCATATATGATAGACTAAATGCCCCCTCAAAGTAAGGGGCTTTCTATGGATCATCGCCAAAAGCGCTATCCTAACCTGGGACAATTTACAAAGGAGGGGATGGAAGGGGCCAGGTATTTGCGTTCTATGCCAAGTAGACACAGATTCTAGTTCACATTTATTCTTATCTTGCGCCTATACTGTAAAACTCTGGGAGAAGTGTGCAGCGTGCCTGCATATAACAGTCAACATGGCTGAATATGCCGATATATGGGAGAGAGTAGGAATTAGTAGGTCCATAAAACACGGTGCCCATATCCGTCGCATTATATTAGCAGCTATCTGTTGGAACGTGTGGAGGGAGAGAAACAGCAGAATCTTTAGACAAAATATGCATCCAACTGATATATGTTTTTACTTCATATACCATGATATGATCTTTTGGACAGGTCTATTATTGGAGAGAGAGCGTCTATGCCTCTCAGAAGACCAGGACACAGATGAGAAGCTAAAGGAAGACCTTCCAGTTGTGGCGACAAGGCCCCGCTGACAGTGACTGAGGGAGCGAGCTTTTGGTCGTCGACAGTCCACTACTAGTAGAAACTTTTGGATGTTGTTTTGTTTTGTATTCTGCCCTCTTTATTTTGGTTTGTTGTTCTAAGGCCAAACTATTGATACCCACGGGTGTTATTTGACTTTTTTGTTATGACATTTGATGTAAAACAGGTGTTCTGTTATTTCTCATTAATAGAACGCGGGGGGTAATTGCTCACCGTTACAACCTCAAAAAAAAAAAAACTTCCTATTAATGAAACGTGTGGCCCTATAGTCACTGTTTATGCTAAAAAAAAAAAAAATTGAACATGAAACAGTGAATAGGATATGGAAATGCACAACAGAGATAGCCTTGTGAAATCCTCAGATTTTTGGCCCTGTGAAATATATAACATAAGCATGTGATTCTAATTGGTCTTCAGCTTATAACGTGTCTCAGATAAATGTGCATCTAACACAAAACATGTTATTTGACCCCATCGATTCAGATGTTTCGAAATATAGGAGACTTTGGTGGCTTGACTTTCTTCGGATATGTTTAACACAAGAACAAATAAGTAGCTGTCCTGCTGCAACTAGGTATCAAGGATTTACAATCTGGCCTTGTCTTGCTCATAATTGCCTCCTCTTGAGTTTCCTCAAATTTGAGCCTTTCAGCATAACCAACCACGCTTGGATGGGAAAAGGGCTGGATGATAATGGCGAGAATTGATGAGGAATTGAGGTGATGATAATTCTTTCTCAGAAAATCCTATCTAAATAGCAAGAAAGCAATTCCTCCCCTAGTTAGGGAGAAGTGGGAGCCATCCACCTTACTCTTTCAGGAAAGAAATTCTTATCTGAACACACCAAAATGATGCTGAATCTAGGCTAAATAAGTCAGATGTGAGCTAAATTTGTCATGGAACCAATTCCAATTTCCAGTTTTCTTTTTGGATTTTGTATTGGTTCAAATTGGTTACAGTATCAATTAAGTGTTAGATACTGGTACACTATTTCTTCCGCTGATAGTCTTTTCTTATAACTACTTTGGTTCACAAAAAATTACCGATTAGTCAGGTAAAAGTAGCACAACACATAACTATTTGATATCTAAGTAGAATTTCAAAAGATGAAATTCTCATTGTGTATCAGAATGACCTACAAAAGTTTCTATCCCGACTTTGCTTACTTGCAAAAGTCCCGAGTTAAAACTACTTAAACATTTTATAATGAACCTGACATAGATGATTGAGTTCCCAAAAAAAAGAAAAAAATGAACCTTACATAGATTGCTATAGTAATTTCCAGAGATTTAAATGCCAAAGGACTGATATATATTACAACTATCGTATCCGATTTTAAGGTGGCCGATGGATGATCTGTCCAATATTGCTGATATTTTCAACACTGTTGATACGATATTACCCAATATTGCGATTCAAGTATCATAAGTGATCGTCTGATATCGCTACCAATTTCAAATATCTTAAACATTGATAATTACTAATGCATATTTTTGCTTCCTTGTCCTTTCCCAAAATCGAGGCTATGGAATTGCTACAAGACATGTTTTTACATAACAGACCCAGTTATAAAGGTCAAAGGTTTATATGGCAACAGTGATAACCTAGCCATCAAAACTATAAACTACAAAGCTTACCTTTGGGTGTAATCCAATAAATTTCTAACAACCAAGATTGATTGCAAGGTACTAAATATAACCACATTTGGAGTCAAAGTTGATGAGGCAATTACAAGTGACAGTATCAATATGAAGCCCGTATCCAACAACAGATCGATGGAAAATTTTTCCCTGTTCTCAATAACTTATTCTCTTCAACACGACTGTAGAAGATGATGCAATCTTGGCAAATTTACACCATTAGAGTTGAATAAATCAGAGAAATTATAAGTTGAATAACTAAAGAATTTTAGATAATTTGCATGAAGATTGAATCTAATGCAACCCAAAGAAGACATTTTTTGATCCGACAAAAATATTCAGAGAGTAAAAGAATCGAGTTGATAGATGAAAGTAAAATGTATACATTTGCAGCTAAAAAAAAAAAAGAACTGAATTCATATATTTATACCTTAATTAATCTTCAATTTCTCCCTAATAAGCTCTGCTGTCATCTTTAAAGAATTGGGAATAAACTGAATCCAAAACTTGTTAGGGATTTTGACTTGGAATTTGGGGAGTTTCTAAAGGAGCACACCACTTTTCCTAGACCGGACACTTGAGTTTTCGTCCGGGCTCAAAGTGAGCTCACAAGGAAAAATGGTGTGCTCCTTTGGAAACTCCCATTTGGAGAGTTTCTAAAGATTGACAGATTGAGACTTGAGAGGTTGGACCTTACAAGTTCCGTTTATCTTTTAAAAAAACCACCCGGCCCGCGTACCAAGTCCCGAATAACCCTGGGCCGAGTTTAAAAGCCCATTGCGTCTATGACCAGCTCGTACGGGGTGGAAGCAATCAAATGGGCTTAAACTAGAGGGAGATAAGCATCCATTTTCTCTTTTTTTTATCCCCTCACTTCTTTATATTTTATTATTATTTAAGAAAACGGGAAATTCATCGGGACGAAGGTGAATGGAGTTTCTTTACCGTCGGTTAGATGGTCCAATAAATTTATTACACGTAATGTTATTTAAAATCACAAATAAAAGAACTCCTTTTATTGCTGTCTCATATTCGATATGGGATTATACACAAGCTGCAACTTGACTTCCTGCAATTTTTGTCTCCATCGATAAGTATAAGATCCCACCTAGCTAGATTCTATTTGCCTTTTTAGGCAAGAGTTCATAATAACTATTTTAATTTAATAGTATTTATTGGTGAACCTTAATGTCGTGCTTAGTGACCATGATCCTCGTCTAAAATGCAAAGTGGGAGAATAGTGGGATTGGGTTTGTGACGCATAGCCTTTACAATGAGATATTATTATCCCACCAATAACTTCTATTTAAAATAGGTTAAGGATTTTTTAAAATTTTTTTTCTCAAGACATGAACTTAATGAGTACAATCTCTTATAATAAAAAATAATAATAATAAAAAACATTCTTCATTGCAAAATACATAAGTTATTGAGAAAAGTTACTATGCGAAACAACCTTGGCAGCCACTCCGGTTCCTTCACATGCTGAAAATTTAATATACATATTGTTCTCCCTCCATGTATGATTACAAGGACTTTGTAACTGTCTAGTAGACAAGCGCCTTGAAATAGATGATTACAAAGAAGAGTATCAGTGCATAGTCAAAAAACATCCATAATGTGTGATGCCAAGGGATTCTTGACTCTACCTATGCAAAAATTTTCCACAAATCTCGAATTTCAGTTTCTGACGCTGAATTTTAACCAATCGGAATGCTATCTGCACCAGCTAACATCTTGATATTATTTTTCACTACAAATCTGATCTCTATCTTATTACTTTGTACAGAGCTATCAAAGTTGTGTTTGAAACTATCCTTAGGCTGAGGATCCCAAAATACCCACCTAGCCACCAAGCGTACGTGGATGAACCCCTTTAAGATAGTGGAATGTTAAGCAAGTAGATGGTTATCTCCGGGCTAGAGCGAGCTTTATCACAAAGTGGCTTGTGATTTTTTTTTGCCCATGCAATAAGATCTATGGCTCAAGTTTAATTTGTTATCTTATTTTTATTTTTCCTATAAAAATATTTGTTTGAAACAATAACAAGTTCTTCATATGGACACTCATTTAAGAGAAGAAATTTAAGGGGTAGATACAAATTGACGCGCCTGTAATCTGCAAACAGTGCGTTAATCAATTGAACTAATGACCCCTACAAATTCATTATAAAGGAGAAAAAAATAATTTGGATATTCTCAACATTTTTCAATAGTGTTGTTGTTAGGGAGAAACGTCGGGACCGTATGACAGCACTAGGGATGTATTTGACAACAAATATGAACTGTAATATATAACGTGTGAGGGTCTCAGATCTAGCAAAAAAGAAGAAGACGGAAGGGGAGATTTGAGAATAAAGGAATGACTTGAAGATAAAATTTGGGAATTTTAAAATTTTAAAAAAAAATTACTTTGGGAGAATCCCTATTGAGTTAGTTATACTAGTCAATATAGGAATTGTTTGATAGCAAAAGAAAATGATAGTGATTTACTTTTTGGAGGTGAAGCTAAAGAGTCCGCTTTAGAGATTTGATCCTCCCTTTCCTTCTTTCTTGTACAAAAATGGTTGGAGAATGTCCATGTCAACTTGAATGATCATCGAAAGGTCACATGCATACAGTTACAATGTCAATTTGTTGTTGTTTTTTTTTTCTTTTTCTTTTCTTTTTTAATTTGCATTCTCTTTTAATGATTCAAAAAACCACATTATATAGAATTCAATTACGAGGTTAGAAATATGATCCAAGTATTCACATTGACACGTGACATGATGGTGATACAGAGACCACATCAGAAGCTCAAAAGAGACTACCGAGACGAGATTGTTTACAAGAATTAGAAGATAAGCTTAGATTCTGGATTGTTACAGTAACTTAAACAAATGTAGGTGTAAGAAAGGTACCAAACATGTTTAAATCTCTCTTTTATTGAATAGAAAGTTAGATGATAAAAAAAGGGGGTATTTACTGGTTTGTCCCTCAAATCTTTATATATTATGATTTTGCCCACCAAATCTTCATATTTATAATTTTGCCCCCCAAATCTCATAAGTTACAACAATTTTGCCCCATTCTCTAACTTTTCCTAACACAGTTAAATATTTGACCATTTTATCCCTCTTTTTCTCTTTTATTTTCCTCATCTCTTCTTCTTCGCTCTTCCTCCTCTCTTCTCCTTTCTTCATTATTTCTCCTCTCTTCTTTCTCCTCTCTTCCTCCTCTCTTCTCCTCTCTTCCCTAACACAGTTAAATACTGAAAGAAGAGAGGAGAAAGAAGAGAAGAAAAATAATGAAGAAAAGGAGAAGAGAGGAGGAAGAGAGAAGAAGAAGAGAGGAGGAAAATAGAAGAGGAAAAGAGGGGTAAAATGGTCAAATATTTAACTGTGTTAGAGAGGGGGGCAAAATTGTTGTAACTTATGAGATTTGGAGGACAAAATTCTAAATATGAAGATTTGGGGGGTAAAATCATAATATATAAAGATTTGAGGGACAAACCAGTAAATACCCCTAAAAAAAAATACCAATGTATAAAATCTAAGTTTCTGTCCAAAATAAATCTTATTCAACCTGCGGAGGCATGTTAAATTACAAAACAATTTTTTTTCAACTCTTACCATAACTTTAGAGTTTTTGTGCAGTAACAGGAACCTCCAACAAAGTCTTGTCCTGAACGTCAAAGACCTAACCTAACCCATATCAATCGAGCATTAGTCCTCAACTGCACCAACAACCGGCAAGGCGTTCGTAAGTAGCCCTCAAAGGCAATTTCTCTGATGTTTTCATGCCTATACGTGGAGAGAATGTGAGCAAACAACCAATATGCACGGTGACTGGTTATTGTCATGCTATAGTAGGTTCGAGAGAGAACACAAGAAACTTTTCGAGTCATAAACAAGAAAATACTCCGTTCCCCTTGAAAACATACAATTACGGCTTGTTATCACGAGATCTCAGCTCAAATAGATCGAGTACGTTCTAACATGTTTCATGATAGAGTTCTCGTGAACTTAGCTTGAGAACCGTTCTATATACACATGCATATGTATCTACATATACTCAAACAATCAAAAGATATAAAGACACAATGTTAAAGCCAACTCAATTCATGAAGGGGCATCATGTTACAAGTACAAACTCTTCATTTGCTTAAAATCCAACACTTTTTTCTTTCAATTTCCATGTCCTTTTTCAGAGTCAGAAATCAGAATTTTTATTTTCTCCCACCTTACAACAACCCTCCACTTTTCAAAGAAACAAAGAAGCATAAACAAAAAGTTTGCTATATATATTCTCTGATTAATTGTAGTGAGACCTTTGTACTATAGGAGTAGTGTAAAACTCTTAGTGTAGTCTCTAAATTACTAATATCGTTAGTCATCAGTTTGTTATTCTCACAATTTGTTATTCTCACCACTGTTTAATTTAAACTACACTTCTTTTTTTTTATAAAATCTCTAAATTATCCACGTCTCCTTGAAAACTCACCCAAAACATTGACTTGGAGGAGGGTAATTTAGATTTTATTATAAAAAAATTGTAAAGTTTTAAATTAAATATGACTGAGAATAACGAACTATTGATTAACGATGTTAAGAATTCAAGAAGTAAACTGAGAATTTTAAATTAAAGAAGTAATAAGAGAGATTATACCTACGTTTACAAAGGTCTCACTGCAATTAGCCTTATATTCTCAATCTCTTTGCACCCGAATGCTACCACCCCCTTCACCTTCCAAATCCTGCACACGTCCCTTCACTAGAGCTCCAGTACTCTCCTCTGCATCAAAGCTAGCATGCACACTGTACAAAACATACACCAACACCGCGAGCACCGTGAAGGATGCGAATCGCACGTACGACCCTCCATCCATTGATCCCAACAAGAACACATTCATGAATATCGATACAGACGGTATCCATGGCATCAGTGGCACGCCCCAGAACTCCGGCTTCCGAGCCTGAGGCACAAAGTACTGGAAGGCATACAACATGCCGGCTGCGGCCAATGTGCAGCCCCCCAGCAGCAAGGCCTTGGCCGTGCCAGCAGGCATGAAGTGCCATAGGAGAGTGAACAGAGTTGAGACAAGGGAGAAGGATATGAGGAAGACGACTGTCGGCCGCTTGTGCGTGGACCCGACGGACACGTAGCGGCGGTAGATCACGGCGTTTGCCACCATGTAGAAGACGAAGAGGGTGCCAATTGAGACCAGATTCAGCAGGATGCTTAGCTCTGTGAAGAGAGCTATTGCGGCTGTGAACACACCTGCAATATATATAAAAAGGAAATGGTGGGTGATATCAGGAAAATTTCTTTTTTTAATAATTTACCTATTGTAAAATACGAAATAATTTTTCTCAATCTTAGCACAGCTTTAAAGTTTTGTGCATTGGCCGTAGAAATGGGAATAGACAGGTTTATAGGCTAATTTTTAATATGTCATATTTAAAATTTTGAATAAAAATAAAAAATTTATTTTTCTAATTCAAAATTTTGAATATGACAAGTCAAAAATTGACTCTTGGACTTGCCGATTCTCATTCTTGTAATGGGAACTAGATTCAAATACCAACGAGCACACATTTATTTGTGAGTTAAAAAAAATAATTGAATACTGCCAAGTAAAATCTATGTAGATTCAAAAATATGTAAGTATCGCTGAATAAAATTCAGGTTTTGATCAAAAAGATTTTCAAATAAATTAATACCACTTCAAAACTTCGAAATTATACTAAAGTTCGAGGAAAGTTATCATGTTTTCTAACAAAATGACAATTATTGTAAGAAAGAACTTCAAAGGGTTTACAATTAAAGGGCAGCCTTATGATCTTAGCATACTCAGCATGTTTTGTAATACATAAATTTTTTTGTGTATTAATCCGACTAAAAGGATTTGCAAATTTTGCAAAATTAAAAAATGTGCAAATAAAAAGGTTGGCAAGTGCTTATGCAACACTAGCCAAGATTAAGGAGCGTCTAATTAATCCAATTGATAATACAACAAAATCTCTAAATATTAATAGAGTATTTACAGATTTATCCCTTAAATCTTTATAAATTATAATTTAGTCTCCCAAATCTTTATATTTAGGATTTAATCCTCCAAATCCTTTAAATTACTACAATTTAGTCCATCAGTTTATATTTTGACCCGATTTTTCCGTTTTACCCCAGATTTACTTCACTTAATTCCCTCTCTCTTCTCCCTCTCTTCTTAGTTTTTATTAGGTTCCCGTGTTCTTCTCTTCTCTCTTTCTATTCATTTATTGGGTTCTCCCTCTCTATATTGAAACCAAACATATTATTCTAATGTATTAAATCTTTAAGTTTCAATATAAATTCATTTATTTGGTTCTCTCTATATTGGATAAATTTATTTATAGGTTTAATATATTTAGTGGAGAATAATATATTTAGTCTCAATATACAAAGAGAAAATCTAATAAATGAATAGAGAGAGAAGAGAAGAAAAAGGAGAAACCCAATAAGAACTAAGAAGAGATAGGAAAGAGAGAATTAAGGGAAGTAAATCAGAGGTAAAACGAAAAAATTACGCTAAAATATAAACTGTGGACTAAATTACAGTAACTTAAAGTATTTAGGGATTAAATACTAAATATGAAGATTTGGGATACAAAATTATAATTTATAAAGACTTAAGTGGCAGATCTGCAAATACTCCAATATTAATTAACAGACTGGCTTTTCGACAATTTGGACTGACACTCGTCAGCTGAACACGTCTCAATAGCAAAAGCTCAAAATCTTCCTAGTTGTCAATTGAAAGGCCACGGGTCAGCACTTTTGCTTTTTAAAACAGAAGGCAAAAAATTACAGAAGACGCGTTTTTGTCATTTACCTAAAAATACAAATAGTGGAGGACTAGTGGGACCAAAAAAAAAAATAATAAAAATAAAGCGCAAGATAGCGGGAAGCGGTGCTGCGTAAGAAAGGGGAGCGGTGAGCTTACCGAGGAATGCGGAAGCATTGACGGGCGTTGAAGTCCTGGGGTGGACCTTGGCGAGCCAGGCCGGGACAACGTTGGACCGCCCGATCACGCAGAGGTAGCGGGCCTGGCCCAACATGGAGACCAAGAGTGACGTCAGGATCCCGAAGCTCGCGCCCACGCCGATCACGTTGGAGGCCCAGGCCCAGCTGCCGGACCCCTTGAATGCGGCAGAGAACGGCGAATTAACGTCGATCTGGAATTAGAAAAATCGAAATAAAAATGGAGAAAATAAATTAATAATAAAGAAAAAAAAGAAAAGATCGGAGAAATGGGACGCAGTGGGCCAGAGAAGGATAGGGGACAGCCGCGGGAGGCATTGATAAGATGGTGAAGATTTGGCTGCGGATTAATAATGGGCCGCAGTCTTGTTGACAGTCAACGGATAGAGACGACCTGGGCGAGCTTGTCTCTCATTTTTCATTTGTTCCCCTGGATTATCTTTTAATTACATAGAAATATAACTAAATGTCTGTAAATAAAACATTAGAAAATTTTATTATTTGTATTAGGAGCACGCAAACAGAAGTATGTGGTCCCCAAACAAGCTTCTCTATTTGGACCCACCAGCACCCAAAACAAGCTAATAAAAAAAATAAACCAAATTTGGACCCAAACTGAAAGTGGAACCCAATGGGAGCGAAGTCACCACCACCACAAAGCCACGCGCCTAAGCGTTCAGCTCCCCTCACGTGAGTGAATAAAAAGCAAATCAAGAGAGGGAGACAGTTGGGAGGTAAGCTTACCGCGTCGTAGGGGACGAGCATGGCCATGGAGGCGGCCATCAGGCAGTAGAGAACCGTTACGATGGCGACCGAACCCGAGACGCCGATCGGGATGTCGCGGATCGGGTCCCTAACCTCCTCCGCCATCGTGGACACCGCATCGTACCCGATAAAACTCAAATACACCGTCGCCGCGCCGTAGAATACGCCCGAGGCACCGTAAGGGGCGAACCCGCCAGGGTTTCTTGTGGGGTCCGCTGGGTGCGTGAAGTTGCTGACGTCACCACGCCAGAACCCCATCCCGATTATGAACAGTACGAACGCGATGTGAAGCGCCGTTAGTATCATGTTCACCACTGAGCTCTCCTTCGTACTGTTACAACAAGAAGTAAACATAATTAACCAAAACTTGGGGGGCAAAATGAAATAATAATAATAATAATAATAAGATAAGTTTTTCTTTTCTTTTTTTTTCTTTTTTTTTTTTACCTGTAACAAATGCAGAGGGAGACGGCGATGACGACGGCGACGGCGACGAGATCGAGCTCGTTGAAGCCCTTGGGGAGGCTGGCGACGGCGATCCGCCACTTGGATGACGTGTTGACCCCGATGGCGGTCCCCAGGTACGCGGTGAATCCTCTGGCGACTGCGGCGTTGGAGAACACGTAGTCCATTATCAGATTCGCCCCCGTTATAAAAGCCGCAAATTCCCCTAAAATAATCGAGTGCAGTTAAAAAATTTCCAAGGTATGGGCATCAAAATGTAAATTAAGGAGACGCAAAATTGTGCCCAAAAATAGAGAGAGAGAGAGAGAGAGAGAGAAATTATCAACTTCAGCATTATCCAAACAGCGAAGAAATTTCGGGAAATTGAGCTCACCGAAGGTAACACGGAGGTAGCTGAAGGCGCCGCCGGCGACGGGCATGTCGACGGCGAACTCGGTATAGCAGAAGGCGGAGAGGAGGGCGCAGAGTCCGGCAATGGCGTAGGAGACGACGACGGCGGGGCCGGCGAGGTCCTTGGCGGCGGTACCGCTGGTGACGAAGACTCCGGCGCCGACCATTCCGCCGATCCCGAGCCCGACGAGATCAGGCCAGGAGAGGGACCGGGACATGTCCGAGCCGGACCGTGCCCGGACCTGGCTCAACTCCTCGTAGGTGGTGGTCACCGAACCGGAGCGCCGGGCGAGGCGCTGTGGGGTCTGGGCGAGGGCGCGGCAGTAGGATCTGAAGCTGGAGAAAGAAGAGGAGTTGGTCTCCATCTCTCTCCTCGCTTTCTTTCTGTTATGGCTTTGGTTTTAGAGAGAGAGAGAGAGAGGATGATGATGATTATAAAGCGAAAGAGAGAGGAAAAAGAAACGGGGTTGGCATGAGAATGAGATGAGGGAAGTGAAACGGCCACTCAATTTTTTTGGCGACACAGAGAGAGAGGTGGCAGACGAGGATTTGATCCCTTTTGGAGATTGCTTGCTCATTTAATGGGAGATTTAATGAGTTGGACTTGTTGAAAATTTTAGTTGGATGGTGTTTGTAAATTTTGTAATTTCCAAAAACAGAAAAATTCTAGACGAGCACACCACTTGACTTGTGAGCACCACCACTTAGTCACTAACTTAAGTGGTGCACACCAATTCAAATTGCGCTCATTTAGAATTTCTCCAAAAGCGGAATGGGAGCGTGAGGGGTTAGTCCTATATATTACTTACCCGGATCCGAAATTATGTTTTTTTTTTCCCTTGAGAAATAAAGGTTGGTCAAGCCACCCCCATGCATTTCATTAATAAGTTCCCACACCCCCCTCAACTTAGTACAACATACAAACAAACTAATACAGTATGGCTGCTATCGGTGAGAACTCTCCTCAAACAACATGGGCTAATGTCGGAAACCAAATTGGCCATGTCTTTGGTATATGGGTACCTACGTCTTCGACGGTGGAAGTATCTGGATCCGAATTGATGTTAGATCCACATTTTGTACCAATAGTACTTAAGCGCACAGATTAAATTTGTATGTAACTTTTGAGAGTCGGATATTGTACGTAATGTTGTTATTCAACCAAAAAAGTATTATTTTAGTTTAAAAATGAAAAGAGTTGATTATAGAAAATATTTATAAAAAAATTAAATACTGATTTATTATTTGATAGATATTTAGATGTTGCATGGGAAGTGGAACTGTAACTACCTTCATTTAGGTAAGAAGAAATAACTAATCATTTAGTTTAGGGAATTCTGTGAAAAATTAAATAAGAAAGCACTCATTTAAGGAAAATTTTAATAAAATATTTAAATCTTAATAATAAATTAAGCATTTATCATCCAAAATAAAAGTAATAACTTATCCAAAATAGTTAAAACTTTCTATCTAGGGACACTAGGACCATATCCTCTCAAGTGGTATTATATGTCAATATGTATGCAATAATACTCAAGCATTTCAAATTGAACAAAAGATCCAGAATTTGTGTTACCATGACCTTTGCAAGTTATGGGTTCTAAGCCTATTCAATCTTTTAAAAAAAATGCAATTGAATGTGCACTAGTTGCATGCTATTAGTATTTAAGTTGCTATGATACCATTATAAAATTTTTACCGCTATATATATATATATATATACACACACACACATATAGGATTACTGTAGGTGAGCCGCTAACTCAGGAAAAATTACGTGAGCTACCGGCAAAACTATAATCATCCAATGATTTTTCATTAATTTTTTTAACAATTGCTATCTCTACCTTCTTAATTTCTTTAGAATTAAATTTCATAAATTTTGGAGTTGTTTTACCCTTTCATCAAGTGCATACAAAATATTTATTCATTGAAAACCGTTAATTTTGTGTTAACTTGATAGATGACTAAATCAAAACTAAAATCCAAAAAATTGAGTATGAGTGAACCCTAAGGGGTCGAAATCATAATCGAAAAGAAAATTTTTTAAAAAGATTATTGGAAATATTGGAAATGAACTGCAGCTCAGATAATTTGCGTGAGCTGTGAGCTCATATCTCTCTCTCTCTCTCTCTCTCTCTATATATATATATATATATATATATATATATATATATATATATATATATATGAGGAAACGGGAAATACACAGGCGGTGAAGGGAGTTCCTTCACCGCCGCTTAGGTGGCCCAATAAAATTATAACACGGGGCGTCATTCAAGGTAACAAATAAATGAATTCTCTTAAATGACGCCTCGTGTTATAATTTTATTGGGCCATCTAAGCGGCGGTGAAGGAAACTTCCTTCGCCGCCAGTGTATTTTCCGTTTTCTATATATATATATATATATATATATATATATATATATATATATATAACTCAGGTAATTTGCGTGAGCTGTGAGCTCATCTCTCTCTCTCTCTCTCTCTCTCTCTCTCTATATATATATATATATATATATATATATATATATATATATATATATATATATATATATATATATATATATATATATATATATATATATATGGGACAAATGGAAATAAACTAACAGCTCATGCAAGTTACCTGACCTGCAGTTTATTTCCACTATTTTGGATAAACTTTTTTAATTTATTTTTTTTTGGATTATGATCTCGACCCCCTAGGGTTCACTCATGCCCAATTTCTTGGCTTTTAGTTTTGATTTGGTCCCCCATCAAATTAATACAAAATTAACAGTTTTCAATTAGTAAAACATATTGTAAGTACTTAATGAAAGAATAAATGAACTCCAAAATTTATGAAATTTAACATGAAAGAAGTTAAGGAGTAGAAATAGTAATTGTAAAAATGAATTGAAGAAAAATTATTAGATCATTATAATTTTGCCACGTGCAGTCACGTAACTTTTCCAGAGTTGGTGGCTCACCTATAGTAATCCATATATATATATTTATATATATATATATAGAGAGAGAGAGAGAGAGAGAGTAAACGGGAAATTCACCGATAGTGAAGGGAGTTCCTTCACCACCGCTTAGGTGGCCCAATAAAATTATTATATGTAGTACTACTCAAAGGGCGATTAAGAGAATTAATTTATTTGCTATCTTTAATAATTTAATAACGCCACGTGTAACAATTTTATTGGGCCATCTAAGCGGTGGTGAAGAAACTCTTTTCACCGCCGGTATATTTCCCGTTTCCTCATATATATATATATATATATATATATATATATATATATATATATATATATATATATATATAGTGAAGTCGAGGGAAGTTATTTTTTTACTCTAACAAGATCTGTCGGTTGGTCCTCTCTTAGAATTTCAAAAACCCCCTATCCTTTTTAAAGGGTCTGTGTGATTTTCTTGATTAACCTCTATAATCCTAATACAAGCATCCAAACAAAAAAAAAAAAAAAAATTAACTAAAGAAAAGCAAAGAGTTATACCTGTCTTTTTCTCTTAAGAGAGTATCTAAAGAATGAGGAGATAATGAATACTGTTAATTAGGAATCTCCTAATATGTTCTTAAATTTATATTTTGTATGTTGCAATTGTTGGTTCAATTAAATTTTTATTAATGGAATGTAGAGGACTTTCCTCGCCATTACAATTTTGTTACTGGGCTAAAAGGAAAATATTTGAACTGGTTCTGTCAATTAATTAAAAAAAAAAAAAAAAAAAAAAGGGAAGTGGTGCTATCAAGTCAAGGCCATGGACCAGCAGGAGCTAGCTAGCTGAGGTAGTTATATCACGTGTTATTAAAGGACCACACAAAACCATATACTTGACTGTCCAGCGGATAAAAATGATAAATTGGTCCAACGCGAGCTCAACCCATGCTGCCTCCGTCTCATTGCCCATGAGCCCAACTGCGCACCCATTTGACGTGACACACGAACTGTTGCGCTGCATGGACGCCATCGGCCGACTGGCGTGGCGTGGCGTGGCGTGGCATGCAACTGCGGATACGACACGTGGCAAATTTCAATAGAAGAACAATGGATTGTTAGATTAATTTTATAACTAATCTATAATTTGGGACCATATAGGCAATTAAAATGTGTGTATTATCATTTAATTAAAGCTAAGTCTAGATTTTGTGGTCTAATTAATAATTGATTAATTGATTTAAAGGGTATAATAGTCATGAAATTATAGTATAGATACCATTAGATAATTATTACTTTTATGAAGGACAGAAGGGTAATTATAGTAAAAATTATAATTGCCCTAGCAGTTTATAAGTAGGATTATGGTCCCCGTTCTACCACGACGTATTCTGATTTCTCAAAATCCTCTCAGAGAGAATTCTAAGGAAGAATCTAGTGGCTAGAATTGGAAGACCATAACGCAAGGGTTCTCTTCCCGCAAGATTTCTACATCAATGGATTCAGGTATGCTTCCACTTTTAATTTTATACTCATGATATTAATCAGGAGATTCAAGAATATACAAAATTAATCAGGAGATTCTAACATGGATATGATAGATAGAGAGCCACACCTATGGCGCCGAATCCGTACAGGGAAGCACAATGCCGATGCGTGCCATCTGAACCTTAAGGGGTGTGTTGCGTGTGCATGGAGGTAGAAAGCCTTATATTATATTACTTTAAAATGTTTGTTTGTACTAAGAAATAAGAAATAAGTAGAAATTTATTTTACACTATTTAGCATCTCACTTTTAAATTTTTTTCCTTATATTGTTAGCTTGGAAGAGCTCTAGGAAGTAGATGATCAAAATAAAAATTAATTTTTTATTTAAATACCATAATTACCTTTCAAAAATTATATTTTTATACATAAAAACTAATAAAAATAATATAATTATTGTTTTATTTAATCAATTAAATAATATTAGTTTCACTTACTAATACACACTCTTCATCCAAATATTAGCAAATAAATATACGAAAAAAATCTCTTCTTCTAATCCAATTTGAGCTGACCCAAACACACCCTAAGCATTGAGATTGCAGGTTCGTGTCTCAAGAAAAGGTGTGTTGGGACGAAAATAGAGTCATCTTAATAATGGATAAGTAATTAGTACCACAACAATTAAAAGAGAAATAAAATATCAGCCAACCCACAAAATTCACTAATCAAATTAGTAGAATATAAAGAACAATTATGATGAAATCTCAGTCGCCCAAAATTCTTTACACTCGAAGAAGACGATATTCAAATTAGAGAAGAGAACCTACTCTCTCTCTAACATAAATTTAGTACATAGTATCTATTTATGGACAAAGTTTTGTTGTGTGTAATTAATAACATGAAAAAAAAATATAAGGGCCTCCTAATATCTATTTGTAGACAAAGTTTTGTGTGTAATAACATGAAAAATATAAGGATCTTGGCAATATTGAAACTCTCACTCAACAGTACTAGGCCACAAACATAACACAAATAAAGAGAACTTATCTGATTTTATTTATTTATTTACTCCTCCGTGTGCTTTTGTTCAGATAAAGCTCCCAGCGTTTGTTGTGAATGATGGCAAAGGATCTATAAATTTAAGCGAGTTAATTGGAACGGAAGAGGCTATACTTGTCTTTTGACGTAGAATAGCACCAACAGCTGCTGCATGCAGCATGCAGCAGGCAGCAGCAGCAGCAGGAGGTTTGCAACTGGATTTGTGGGGCGATATTAAATTTAAGATTCTTCATCTTATCCTACATTTGATGTCTCGCTAGCTAGCTAGCTCCCGGTAGCATCTCGATCGCTCCCACTCATATTCGATCATATCCATTGCCATTGCCACCGGCATAGGATAGGATAAGTAGTAGATCTCACAGCCTATGCACTAAATACTTATCCTCCTCCTCCTCCTTGTTCATAGGTGGCATCATGTTCGTGGATGAATACCAATTCATCAGGAAAGAGAGAGGGCTCGGGGTTCTAAGCTTAGGCCAGGCCTAGCTAGCAAGAATATGCACACGTCTGGGCTCAGTCGTATCCATGCATCCAGTTGGTCTGTTGTTTGGGTCAATGAAGGATAGCCAGAGAAGTTATATTTTTTATCCGAACGAATTCTTAAAAAGTGGATTTAATAGAAAAAAATGGTATGCTCCTTTGAAAACTCCCATAGCTAGGCATCCATCGAGCCAGGATAATTAGAAGGATGATATATATATATATATATATATATATATATATAAAAGTAAACGGAAAATACACTGGCGGTGAAGGGAATTTCTTCACCGTCGCTTAGATGATTCAATAAAATTATTACACGTGGCGTCATTTAAGATAACAAATAAATAAATTTCCTTAACTGTCCTTTGAGTGGTGTCACATGTAATAATTTTATTGGACCACCTAAGCGGCGGTAAAAGAACTCTCTTTACCGTCAGTGAATTTCCTATTTACTATATATATATATATATATATATATATATATATATATATATATATATATATATATATATATATATAATCTATATGTGTGTGTGGAGGGGGGGGGGCACTGACAACAGCTGGCGGGGTCCAGTCCAATTAAACAAGCTTAAGCATGCATGTAGCTCCGCCTATGCCGGAGCCTAGCAGATAGGAGAGGGAGTTTCTATAGGAGCACACCACCTTTCCTAGTGAACTCATATATAGATACATATAGATATAGATAGTGTATTTTATATATATAGATATAGATAGTGTATTTTTTGTTCGGACTGTCAGTCTAGACAGTTTTTAAGTGAGCTCATATGAAAAACGGTGTGCTCCTTTATAACCTTCCGATAGAAGATGGGCATGGAAATTGCAAATAAAGATGAGAATGAATGTACCGTAATATTCAAAATTATAAATTAAAAATAAAAGTTTCATTTTTCTAATACATATAAAATTAAACTAAATATGCGAAGAGTTGCTTCTTGGATCCATTCATTCTCATCAATAATTGTAAAATGTAAGATTCAATTTGAATAGTACCGTAACAAATATGTGTGCGAGTTTGACTATCAAAAACAAATTGGGAAGTTGTAACTCAATTGCAAAAAGAAACTGGGGAGCTGTAACTCCATTGCAAATCTGATACGAACTCAACCTTTCGACAAACCTATATCATATATAGCTATGTGATTATTATACAAACTAAAAAATGTAAGTAACTACGATGTATCTTCTAGCTCTCTCTTTGTTTCTTTCATTTCCTTTAACATATATATATATATTTACGTACCAAATGAGATGTCCATTTAATTACTATCATCTCTTCCCTTGCATAAAAGAAGAGTAATTTCATCACTTACGTTTACTATAGGTCAGTAATCTTTACTATTATTTGCTTGTAAATATCACAATATTTATATTGTCATTGTTTACTCTAATGCTAATTCAATAGATGGCTCATTGAAAAGTAAAGCTCAGTCACTCTCGTCAGAAAAGAAAAATAATAATAATAACTTATTAGTTTGTTGACTAGTTATCTATATGCACACATAAAGAAGATGCCCTTGATCAATACTAACATTAATATAAGTCTTTTAGTGTGAGTTACTCTTGGACCACCAGACTGGAATCAGAAACTCCTGCAAAGCTCAAACTTCTCCTCCCATGGGATTGGAGAAAACCTTGCAACTTTTTAATTTAATTAAAAGATGCCTAAAGATCAATGCCACCCCAAGGCATCACCTTTCTAATTTCTTTCCTTCTTGTTTTTTCCTCCTAGCTCCCTTTGCCCTAGAACATGCTCCCCAACTCCAATTAATTAAGCTCATGCAATGCATCTCGAGCTTTGGACCTCCCAGTTAAACAGCTTATAATATTTAATACGTAATTTTTAAATAAAGTTAATATTCCCTAATCTTTTGGAATTAATACATGTTTCTTATCCCAAGATCCAATAGTTTCTCTTCTCTTTTGAGTCAGAGTTTATTCTAATCATATTGTAGTCAAGCTACTAGATTCTCCTTCCCATATAATATTGGAGAGTATTTGATTGCTCCTTCAATAATTAATTCTTAATTAATCATATTTGGTTAATGATTATGCCTAAGCTTCATCCTTCCTTGAATCCTCCAATCAATTTGTTGTGTAGTGAGCAATTACATTTGATTAGTCTAGCTTTAGACTGTTGCTAATTAATTAACTTGATAATTAATTTTGACTTAAATATTCTCTACTTAATTATCTACATAGAGAAGGAATCAGAGATTACGACAATTAAATGACGCAAAGTAATTAAGCATAATAATAGAGCTTAGGGATTAATTTCCTCGAGAAGATCACTACATTTTGTTACGTCCTTAATTTATATGATTAAGGTAATATTTTGTTCTTTATTTTTCGTACCTAAATTAATATTATTATTCTTCCAAGTCATGATTTATGGAGTATTGCTCTTCATTTTGTACGCAGTGGAGGCCAGTCATCTCATTGAGCTCAACGTTTTTTTTTTTTTTTAATAATATTTCTAATTTGAATAGTCTTATTTTAATTAAAAATGATATAAGAATTAAGATAATTTATAATAATTTTTTATAAATTTATAAATCTCTAGTATGATATTAATTATAAACTATTTCAGCTATTCGTACGAAATATATTAACTGATACGTTACAAGTAGTATCAATGTGTATGGCTACGTTTAGAATCTTACATAATGTGTTAATCTCATGTGAGACTAGACTTATTAGCAAAGGTTAAACATATGGTAATTAGCTTTTATGTTAAAGTTGGTGGATATTATATTTTATAAGCAAAAGAAGTTTGTTGTTATGTCTCAAGTGTGATACAACTGTAATCGTCGGTCGTTTCTAGGCATGTAGCCTCAACTTTCACGTTCAATCAGCACTGACGCACTCACATTGTCCACAAAGAAAAATTAGAACAATATTGTCATAAAAGTATTTTATTGTGATTATCTCTCAAATGATGCTATGTAACATGATTATTTTCCTGTGAAAACTTCATTGATGTGATCATATAATGTTGAGTGTGGTTCCGTTGTAATTTTGGAAGAATATCACGGGGGTGTCAAAAGGTTGAATATGGGCTCACGTGAAGACAGCCAGGCTGGCAAAGCTAAATGAGCCCACCATTTTTCTAACTTGATAGTATTAGTATTGTCTTCCTTCCAAGAACAACCAACTTAATCTAACGACAATCCAAAAAAATCCTAAACCTTAAATCTAAATTTCTCTCTCGTTTTCTTACTTCTCTTAATGCTAACTAGAGAGATTAGATAATTCACCTTGTTTGGAGGTACAAACCAACATTTTTTTTCTAACTCTTTAAACTAATTTCTGTTTAGAAAAAAAAAATTGAGAGCAATTTTGACAAACGAACAGAAAAGACGTATGCGAAAGAGTTATGGGCTCAATTATGTAAGGGTAGAGGTAGAAATTTGAGTGGACTTACTTAGCTTGTGCTTGGTTGTCAAAAATAAAGTATTTTAACATGTCTTTAAAGTGTGTTTTGGAGTGTTTTAGTAGATGTGTCTTAAAGTGTTTTGATAATGGGTTTTGGGGTATTCAGACTTATATCTTAGAGTTTAGTTTTCTCATAGGCTCTGGGAGTTTTGTAAACATGTAAAAACAAATATATCCAACTAAGAAAAAGGAAGGTACGTGACAGAAAGTTGGAAAAGGGAAAAGAGAGGATATTTTTGGATAAATAATTCATAATACTCGAAAACACTTTGATTTGAAACACCCCAAAACATCTATTCAGGTGTTTTTGGGCGTTCTAAAAATAAAAACTCACATGTAAGTGTTTTTATAAACACTTCATAATACATTCCTTTAAAAAAACTTCAAAACTGATCTCCCAAGCATAGACTTAGTAAAACTCTCTTTCGAAAAATGAGTGAGTGGGTGCACTTAGAAGTGGGGGTTCCATTAGAAAAAGGTGGGCTCTGAGAAATTCCCAGCCAGCCGATTTGGCGTGGTCCGTGGATCCCATCTGCTCGGCCCACTAAACCCCACTGTACAGAAGGGTGGTCCCCAACTGTCGGGAAATTCTAAATGGGCACATTTCAATTAGTGCTCACAGTCAAGTGTGGTGCGCATTTAGAATTTCCCCCAACTGTCTATTTGCAATCAGATCAGTTAATTACAATTATACCCTCCTCAGAAGTCACTTCCAGCTGGCAAGGATGGTCCCAGTCCTACCTTACAACGCATAGTCAGTCAATTTGGACTGACTGATAATTTTACATTCAATATTCATTTCTCTCTTCTTTTTTTTTTTCCTTCTTTATTTTTCAATTTTATATTAATTTTTAAACTCATTAAACTTTCATCTCCATTTGCCACCTACCGCTACTTTGATCACGACTACTGTTTTTAGCAGCATCACCCCTTCAATTTCTAAGAGGTTTTGAATCTTTTGAACAAATTTGTAGAAGGAAATATATTGCAAGAACAACAAGAACTAGTGGTTTTCTATTAATTTCATAAATATTTCTATTGATAAAAGTGACGCTTTTTAAGGTGTAGTTTGCTATAAGTTTTCCATTAATTTCATAATTTTTTTTTTTTATACACAATTCAATTAAGTTTTATCAATTTAGTAACTTCAATTTACAATGGGATGTGCTAGAAAGAGAAATTGTTTACAAATTTTATTTTGACATGGCTGTTCATGGAGAATCATTTGGACCGATGCTCGGTAATGGGCTTCCAACCTAGCACCAGAAATGTCCAGTCCAGAACGTGGACCTATAATTAATTTTCAGGAACAGGCTTGTTCCAAAGGCCCCCATAATTATGGGCCCGGGATTGGGAATTTTCCTCAGCCCGGCCCTGACTCTCAATCCAGTTTACTATAAGCCGATGACTATTTAGTCCCGCATATTTCGCTCACTTGTTTAGTGGACTGTTGAATACGCTTTGAACGGTCACTGTAGTTTTTCGTTTTTGTTGGTCCTTGTGGTCCTGGACTGGGTTTAGAAATGAAATGTTAGGTTCGATCGGTTTTGGGGCCGAGCCGAGCCGAGCCAAAGCCGGATCTCCTGGGATCCGGTCCATTACCATCCAAAGCACTGATGAAACACATGGACCCCCCCATATATACAATCCATAGATTAGCCTGGCCCATAAAAGGCAATCGATCATGAAGACCTGCCAGTGTTCAGCCCGGTCCACACCAATACACAGAGCTGCAGGGGAAATTCTAAACGAGCACACCACCTGACTTAGCAAGCACTGTTCTCTTTTTAAATGAAAATGGTTCTCTCTCTCTCTCTCTCTCTCTCTCTCTCTCTCAATTTTAACCCTTTCAAAATCACAACTCTCCATTGTCCCTCACCCGCATCCTCGCAAATTCATCACTCTCCCCCGCTTGCCCTCTCCCCCTACTTGGTCTAGCGGTCGTCCCCTCTCTTTGCTCGCCCACCCAACAGGTCAGCCAATCTCCCTATATATCAGTTCATAATCTAAACTGAACTTCCACACGCTACTAGCTCCACACCTCTCTCACACCTCTCTCACTGAACGCAACCTCCACTCCTTCCACACCACTATACCTAATATCCTCATCATAATATATGCCAAATGTGGAGACCTCGCAACATTCTCAACATGTTCAATAAAATAACTCAACGAGGCCATGTCGCCTTTAACGGAAGCTGTGACTTTGCAGTTTAAAAAAAAAAAAGAAAAGAAAAAGTGACACTTTATGAGTCAAAGTCAAGTCGTGTGCTCATTTAGAATTTCCTATAGAGCAGGGCCTAAGCACTTATTCCCTCCATTGGCCTTGGACTCCTCGTCTATGCTGCCATTGAAATCAAAACATCATCAGATCACAAAATTAGAAATAATCCCAAGAATAGAAACTTATCAATTCTCCTCCTCTCTTTATCGTTACCTCTCCAATCTCTAATCCCTAATAATCAAATTCTAATTTAATGGATCAGAAAACGCCCGCCCTAAAACTCAACCACGGCTTGCAATCTCTTCTCGTTCTTCTCGTTCTCTCCTCCCTTCTCCTCCTCTGCGCATGCGCTCTATTGCAAACCCTATCGCTCCAGCACTTGGCCCGCATCTCTTTCTCCTCGCCCTCGAGCGCCTGCGATTATACGATTGGGGATTGGGTGTGGGATGAGGACAACACGGTGGGATCCTATACGGAGGACTGCCCATTTCTGGACCGGGGCTTTCAGTGCATCAGGAACGGGAGGCCCAACGCGGCCTTTCGGAAGTGGCGCTGGCAGCCCCGCGGCTGCGATTTGCCCAGGCCTGCTTCGTTCCCAATCCTTTTTTTTTTTTTTTTTGTTATTTTCTCTTCAATGCAAAACAGGATGACGTTAATAATTTCGTTCCTGATGAAAAGTTTATTGTCCTCATTACCTAATTACGGATATTATATTGTTTAGGGTGGCTGGGAGTAGGTGTTTTTTTTTTTTTAAAATTTATTATTATTATTTTTTAAAAATTGGGGAGATTCAATAATAAAGTTTAGTTTTCCAATTGTTCAGCATTAATACAATTTTCTAATTTTTCCTTTTTTTTTTTTTCCTTTTAGAATCGTCTTTTAAGTGAGGGCAGTGGAATAATATATTCCATTGTGATAGATGATTATGAGTTCTCACCTGAAAATAGCCTCTCTACCAAGTAGAGCTAACTTTGCTCTCCGACGCCTGCCTCGGCCCGTCGCTCAGCCGGAATTCGTGCGGCACAGTGCGCAGGCAGTTTCGGCCATGCCAGCTGGCTGCCCCGAACCGGCCCGTCGCTCGTCCGAAACCCACGCAGCACGTTGCGCGGCCAGTTCCGACCATGCCTGCCGACCCAAACCGACCCTTCGCTCGGTCGGAACCCGCCGGCACGGTATGTGGGCAGTTCTAGCCTCCCCGAACAACCCGGGAGCTATGTCCCCGCACCGAACGGCCATGAAGTCCGGCCAGGCGGGGCGTGCCAGAGCTAACTTTGCTCTCCATAGTTTTTTTTTTTTTTTTTTTTTTTTGATTAAAAACGGTGGGCTAGTGCCCCCCGTGTTCCATTAATTTAGCTTAATAGAACAGATACACAGAACGTAAAAAAAACAAAATACAAGGTACGAGAGTTACACTACATATTACATCATATATCCATTACAAACATTTGTAGGTGGCACAACTAATGTAGTCATCGACTAAGGAGACCAATTTCAATGTTCTGGCCGATCACATCTAGGCATCCGCCTCCGGCATATGTGAATCACCAAAAGCAGGTGGTGGATCATCTTCTACATCTTCTTCCTCTGAGAAATCGTCCCGCCTATCTTCCTCAGAGAGAATACCTGTCCAAGCACTGATATCAGAGTGAATAATGGTCATGCAAGTCTCTACTGAATGTGATGTGTTTCTAAAAATTCTATCGTTGCGTTCCTTCCAAATGTTCCAACATATGGCAGCTATATATTGGTGTGCGACGGATTTTTCCCTCGTACTAGAAAATTCCGCATCCCACAGTGATTGCACTGTTTGTCCAACTGGTGCCACGTTTGTAAAGGCCGTCCAAATGACACGTATGTAATCACAAGACAATATGATATGGTGACCGGATTCCTCCCCCTGGCCACACAGCACACAAACATTTGGGCCTATCCATCCTCGTTTTTGTAAGTTGTCCCACGTGAGTAGTGCATCCTTGGTCAATAACCACAAAAAAATTCTAATTTTTAGGGGGCATCGTGTCCTCCAAATTTCCTTAGCGTGGTACAAACGACATCCCCCATCGTTGAGGAAACAATACATGGATTTAACAGAGAAATTTTTTGTCTTTTCCCACCTCCATAGCGGAGTATCTATTTGTATGGTTATGCTATTGATGGGGGGCATGACTCCTAGTACATTCTCATCCTGAATTGATGTCCACTGGCCGTTTGAGAAGTGGTCGCGCACATTTGAACACTTGTTGAGCTCCCTACTAAATGCGTTTGGAAACAATGATGCCAAAGGTATTGTTGTACACCATCCATAGTTTAGACCCTCTTTTGTGTTTTTTAGCTGGCACATGTAACAACACGGACAAGATAAATTGATACACAAAAATCTTTAAAATAATACACATGATATGAGCGTTAGATTCACGTTGAAATGTCCATATAATATAGATCGATGGAGCCTCTCAAGCTCCATGTAAAAATTTAAGAACAACTTTCTAAAGATTAACTAACTACGTCGTCAACAGTATGTTAACATCTTTAGTTGCGAAAACCCAGCCACGTCAATATAATTTATTGTATCAACACAAAACATAATCTTAAAAAATATAGAAAAATAGCAATGACACGTCAAAAAGTATTGTGTCCGATATAATATAATGTTTATTGTGACGCAGCAATAGGAGTGTCCGTGCTTCCTAAATTGTTTATAACTAATAGAATTCAAACCTGTAACTAAATCCAGATTCAATGCGAGTGAGTTGCTGGAGAGGAGCAGAAACAAGAGGATGGTGTTCGTGGGCGACTCAATCGGCAGAAACCACTGGGAGTCGATGGTGTGCATGCTCTCCACAGGAGTGAAGAACAAGTCGAGCATGTACGAAGCGGATGGCAAAGCCATCAACAAGCATGAGGGCTTCCTCTCCATCAAATTCGACGAATTCAATCTCACGGTCGAATACTTTCGAACCCCTTTCCTCGTGGTGATCGGCCATCCTCCCCCTAACTCGCCTCCGGAAATCAAGAAGTCTGTTCGTGTCGACACGGCCGACTGGTTGTCCAAGGCGTGGGCAGGGGCCGACGTGCTCATCTTCAACACCGGTCACTGGTGGACACCCCAGAAGACAGTCAAATTGTAAGTTATACACTCTCGCAGTTATTTAACCAAATGGCTCCTATGATCTAGGAATGAGGATGAGCGGGGTCTATGGCTTACTCTATTCCAATCTTACTGTGTCAGCTGTTAATATATATATATCTATTGGCTATTTATACTTTATTATGCAGAAAAAGCTATTTCCAGGTAGGCAATGAACTGAATAAGACGATGGATGTGCGGACTGCATTTCAAATGGCTGTGGAGACAATGAGAGACTGGGCTTCGTATAACGTGCAGCTCAATAAGAGCTTTCTCTTCTTCAGGAGCTTCTCTCCTTCGCATTACAGGTGAAGTTCGACAAGAAGAAATTGAGCACACAATCAAATTAACAGGGTTCTCATACAACATAGAAACAATAATCTGTGTAGGGATGGGAATTGGCAAAGCGGAGGCAACTGCAACTGGACAGTGCCAGGGATCGATAACAGCACGATCACGTCTGATGCTTGGTATAACCCGATCATCTCGGAGGCGGTACGGGGGATAAAGGGAAGCGGAACGAATGTATATTATCTCAATATTTCGTACCTTACTGAGATGAGGAGAGATGGGCACATTTCGAAGCATCTGGAGCCTGCGAGGCGCAAAATCGGCAGACCTCAAGACTGCAGCCATTGGTGCCTGCCCGGAGTGCCCGATACATGGAACCAGATCATCTACGCTCATCTTTTGTGGGGTCGCTATGGCCTCCGAACAAGTGATTGATGATTGCAGTACGATTTTATTTCTGGTGTGTCAAGTAAATAGTACACAATATAATGACTGTCCTCAGCATAATCTTGACTCCTCACTTAATTTTTGGATGGTTAAGAATTTTCTAGTGCAAATCAGAGTATATGGTGTTAGTTTATAATATATTGTGCAAGTCGTAACCTGTATCCGAACAAGCTTGTTCAGGACACGTGGCATGGACCATTCATTATATTATGGTCGTAGAGATACTAAATGATCCTCAAGTTGAGGAATATAAAAGATTCCAACTTGGTAATCACTGCTCTCTTAAACCATCAAGAATTCGCCTTCGACCTAGACAAAAGTGAATCCGCCTTTGATCCATTTTTATAGTATACAAATTTTATCCGGGTCCAATTTTTAGATCCGATATGTGCAGGTGATAAATGAGTTGGGTTCAATACGGTTGTTTTACAGCACCCTAAGGGGAACTTCTAAAGGGGCACAAGTTTTTTCCTAGTGAGCCCGTGAGCCCAGTTAAACTTTAACATAAATATCAACTTTGCCCTCAAAATTTTTTTTCCATCTTGCCCCTTCTTCCCTCTCCCGCTTCCTCCGGCCCTCTCGCGCTTTTTTTTTTTTAGACCGTTCGGACTGTAAGTCCGAACGACGCCCTCTGTTCGGACTGACAGTCCGGACAGGGGCTTGACCTGATCTGATATCTCCGCCACTATCTCACTCACTCTATTAATGTAATAAAATGATATATCATTAGTTTACCCAATTTAACGTGACTTTTAGGACTTATATTAATAATTAATTATACATTATTATCGAAATATAGGGAAGGAAGCAAAAAGATACAATGATACACCAACACAGTGATATACCGACACAATGATACACTGATACAATAATTCACCGATACAATGATACACTGATACACCGATACAGTGATACTCCAGATACACAAATACAATGATACTCCTGATACACCGATATAATGATACAATAATACATTGATACAACGATACAATGAAACAACGATACAATAACTGATACAATGAAATAGAAAAGATTATAAACAAGGTCCCCAACGTATAAAACAAACAAGATCTTATACAAATTAAAGAAATAAGATCAAATACAAATGTAGTGTATATATTAATCGAACAAAAAGCGACCAGTAGGGTTCATTACAAACAAAACCATATATTCTACAAATTCATCAAATATTTGCAAAAAACAATTACACCGGCTACTTGAAGTTCCTTACATCATTCATATCAATACACAACTCATATAATCTAATCACTGTCTCCTTATCTTTCTCAGGGGTTGACGTCTGCTTCTGGTTCGAGCCATAATTGCCGTATCGAGTGCATTAAGAGTGGATTGATCTTGTCTTGGTTTCTCTGCTTACTCTTCTGGTGGTTCTTCTGGCTGAGTGCAACAAGTTAGCACGGATCAAGTGTCAACAATGACTATGCACTTATTTTTCTCCAGTGACTAATACATCGAAGTGGATCTCGTTCCTGTATATATACAATAGTCATAATATATGCACACACACAATAGAGTGGTTTATGATTTTTAACGGGAAATAATTACCTCATCTTTTAAAACGAAGAAAGTAACGTGCGTCTTGAAACTCTTCAGTACTGATAAATAAACTGGATCTCGGTAATTTGACTCATGAAGATCATCTTGAGAGCCTCCTGCATCAGTATTCCCTTTTTCTAGTCTTGCACTATCATATCTGATCAAATTAGGAGTTTCTATATTTAATTCAGTATTTACGGCCACTTCGATTTCTCTCTCTCGTATCGGGCGTTGGATTTGTGGTCGAGATACTGCTTTCTTCCTCCTTAACGAGGCAGTTGGTTGAACGCGAGAAGATTCTGCCGGATCCATCTATGCAATACAAAGATATTTCATTCATAGATGTTTTTTATCAAAACAGTAAATTTTCTATGTGTAAGTAAGTAGTAACAAAGTATAATTTGTTACAAATATCACATTTTATCTATTTATTTTTTAACTACAAGATAGTGTAATATTAAAATTTAAACATACTGAAACCATCCTTTATTACTTAATCAACTATTAGGACAATACGATTAAACTTCTAAATTAACTAATAAATTTTAATATTAACATCTATAATTAGAAAAATAACTAAATTTTCGCATATTGTACAACTACGATTACAATATTATATTTTCTTCATAATTATAATCTAAATATTAAAAATCAAAATTAACAAAAAAATGTACTCGTTTAGAATTTCCCGATTCATAAATATTATCAGACCGAACAAAAAGTTCTCAATTTTCAGGGCAGTTACAGACCAAACAAGAATAAACTAAATAAAATAAAATTAAAATTAAATTAAAGGAGACTTACAGTGGAGGCTTCGGCGGTGGAGTGTGGCTCGGCGGCGGGGTGTGGCTCGGCGACGGAGGCTTCGGCGGCGTGGTGTGGCTTGGCGGCGGAGGCTTCGGTGGCGGCGGCGGCGGGTTTGGAAGGAGAAGGAGCTTGAGTTTTTTTAATTTGTTAATAATTTTGAGGTGTTTGGGTTTTGAGACGGAAGGAGAAGCTGCGGCGGCGGGTTTGAGGCGGAAGGAGAAGGAGCTTGAGAGAAGAGGAAGGAGAAGCTGCGGTGGGTTTTGAGGCGGTGTGGAGATGAGGAAATATACGAAGGATATTTTGAGAATAAAACTGTGCTCACTAAGAAATTCGTCTCTTTACTGAAATGAAACTGGGCTCACTAGGAAATCTGGGCTCACTAGGCAAAAACTTGTGCCCCTTTAGAAGTTCCCCACCCTAAGGCCTTGTTTAGTTGGACGAGTTGGGAATTCAACTCGCATAGCACTAAAAAGAATAAAAAATAAAATAAACCCACACGAGTTTAGTGCTACTTACTAATGTCCAAAAAGCCCAATTATCCCGGCCAGGTTTGAACAGGCAAACACCAGGCCCAACTATATATTTAAAAAACTTATTAAATATTATTATATATTTTTTAAAACTTGGATCTTTGGCATGAAAATTAATTATCATTGCTAAATCAGGCTACGGTAGATTGTTTTGCATTTTTTTTTTTCTTAAACTATACAAGTATATACGTGATATTACCCAAAAATCAACTATTTTATGAATTTTATGAGAAATAATATTACCAATCTTGAATTAAAAAATTAGCATATATTATAAGACGTTTTTTTTTTTCTTTCTAATTTTTTTAATTTTATTTGATTATTTTGCCTTTTTTTTTTTGTTAACATATTACTTTAAATATAATTTGGGTTTTAACCGTGCTGTCGGGCCCTACAAGGTAGGCAGAGGATGAAACGTGTTCCGGGCCGGACGGCCCACCGAGTCAGCTGTAGTACTACTTCCTCATGTATTAAAAAAATTCTCTTATTTAGCCATCAAATAACAATAACAGTAATAATACCAATAATAAATAAATCAATCAATAAACAAAAGAAAAGATTAAAGATTAAAAAAAAAAAAATCTCTTGCTTTCTTTCACACTCTGAACTTTCAATTAAACCGTAATCGAGTCATTAGATTTAATGATGAGATATCACTAGTTGCAATCCGTAGCATAGCCCATCTATTTCGACCGGATGCGATTGGGCTCTGGCTGGCGGTATGTATCCAGTCAAGGCCTTTAGTTCGACGAGTTGAGACGAGTGGATGAAAATGCTCGCTTACATTCTCTTTCCTCAGCCTCAATCCCTTGACTCATCAAACCAATGCCATCCAAGTACATAGGCGAGTAAGACATCTTAATTTTGGTAAGTTTTCCTTTTCTTTCTTAATATTATTATTATTATTATTATTATTATTATTATTAGTATTTAGTATTTACACATCATTTTTGTCCTACCCAAGTTCATCACTTCCACCAACGCATAACTTAACCTCTTCAAAATGAGAGAGATTGGGTAAATTCTAATCTCTATATGCTGTCTCCTCCCCAACAACAGCTGTAGTTAAATTGGATCTGTTAAATTTAGACTGAATCTGTGTAGGCTAAGAATCAAGAAAAGAATACGTCAAAGTAAAATGGCCTCCCAATGGTTGCCAAGCCATTTCAAGAACTAAAACTATCACGCCACAAAACAAAAACTTATCAACAAAAGTTGCTGAGGAGAGATCTCGCAGATTTGAAGCGTACTTCCACCTCATCATCTAATCTAAGGCCGGTTCTTACATAGATATGAGATAAATACTTAATAAGTAGTAGTGCATGTTCTACATGTATCTAATATGAATATGGTTTCATGATACAAGTATCTGTACCAAAATATACATCTTAACCAAATCAAATGTAGGAATGGGGGACAGGTTGAGATAGACTCGGGACAAGGCCAAGATTCAAGCACCGATTGATGTCCCAAATGTTGGCTTCAAAAGTCTCCACCCAAATCTAACAAAGATTCATATTTTGAGTGAAGATCAATCAAGATACGAGACTACTAAATCTATGCTTCGATTGGGAAAAAAAAAAATTAGTTTATGTAGACCTAAAATTAGAGATGCAGTTCTCTCAAAGTGAAGTGACAAAGTAGGTATTGCAAGGGCTGCTGAACTTTGTCTCTCGCAGCATTATTCCTTTCCAATTTGTGCGAGATGTCTAATTCGACTCTTGACAGAGACTTAATTAGAAACTTAATTTGAGTAATGTGTGTGGCTATTAGAAAAACAAAATATAACAAGGGAAAGGATTTGCTTCGCTGGAACCTGTACCTCACATGTTATGGTTGCAGGTCCAATCTCATGACCCTCATCTACTTGAAAAGGAACTACAAATTTCCTTCTACCTTTTGTATTTGTGTTTTTTTTTCCAAATGGATACTATAATTTAATTAGGATTAGTCCTCTAGATCATTTAAGTTGACTCTAACACTTCAACATACGGCCAGACAGCCAGTAATTTTTTTTTTTTTTTTTTTTTTTTAATGCAATCTATCTCCATCCACATATCATTCCCATTAATTAGATAATAATAATATATTCAAAAGAGTTTTGATCCTATTTGTTGCACAGAAGCATCGAGTAATAATTCAAATAGAAAAATTCAATAGAAAATTTAAGAGAAAAATCAATTCAGAAAATCAAATTAGAGAATACCAAGAGAATTTGCGGGTTACTTTGATCAATGATTGACCATCCTATCATGAGTTCATAACAATTAACAAATGAGTCAATGCTTTAAGCAACTAAACAAATAATTGAAAAACCAGTCCAACAACTATGAATAATTATAATCCTCATTTACATCAACACATTATTATTATTATTATTATACTCGTTCGATCCACGCAGAGAAGCAATTAGTTTTAGCAAGAAAAAGAGGCTTAACATCAAATAGAAACTTCAAAGGACAAAATTGTATAGGAGCTAATAAAAGATGTGAACCCTCCAACTGCCCCTTTCTCTCTCACTAAATTATTTAATCAATGACTTAAAAACCTTTAAGATTACGTAGTTAAAGCCAATAAGGCCTACAATTCAAATCGATCTATTGGCTCAAGATAGAAGGAAGGGTTTTTACGTATTGATCTCTTAATTCTTAAAAACTTGAATATCGATCCCTCAAAACTTCATATTTTGATTTTAATTACTCAAAACATTTAAGTTACATCCTTTAGTCCTTCTGCATCACTTCCATTAGCCAAATTAATATTTTGGCACTTTAAATTCGTTATTCCTCTAAAAATGGAGGGAAAAGCCAGTTATTTCTCTTTCTTTTCTCTTTTCATTCCCATTCTCTCTTCCTCTCTTCTTGGTTGGATTCATCTCTCCATCCTCCTCTCTCTTTCTCTTCTTTTTTGGGTTCCCTTCTCCTTTCTCTTCTTTTTCTCTTTCTTAGTTCGGTTGCTCTCCACATCCTCAACCTATCTCTTTTCTTGGTTCAGTTTTCCTCTTGAAGGTGAAGAGATTGGGATTTCCTGAATTGCGATTAGAGTTAATGGGATTGAGATAGTAAGAAAGGAGGGGAAGACGGTGAGGAGGTAGATGGAGAGGTTTGAGAGCCATACTTTATTTATTTATTTATTTTTTAACTAAGTCATGGGTATTCAGCACATTTTACTAGTATATTAAAATGAAAAAAAAAAAATGTTTTGATCAGAGTAAATAACGAAGAGATTAAAACGACGTAACTTAAATATTTTCAAAGACTAAAATCAAAATATGAAGTTTGGAAGAATAATATTAATTAAGGAATCTATATAGGAAATGAGCCTTGACGTGTATTTTATTTTATTTTATTTCTAGTTTAAGAAGGGATTAAGACTCTGATCGATAACGTAATTTCCAAACTACGTAGATTAGGGCACTCGTCCTTGTCAGGACTTGACATAATGGAGGTTGAGAAGCAAACAATATAAAAATATTAAGTTAAAATTGATTGCATCTCTATCAAGTCCTTATCGATTAGGTCATTGACACATTATCTTACTTAATCCTGGTACCGACCTCTCTTTAATTCATATTATTATTATATATAAAATAATGGATTCTAACAATTGTTTTGTTCCCGTAGCCTGATACAAGTGGGATTTGAAACCAACCTCCGGTTTGATCATATAATAATAATAATAATTTTATTTTCAAGATCTGAAATTCGTTAATTTTGCCTAAATCATACGTGTTATTAATGCTTTGAAGAAAAGAATTAGGGTTATAAATAGTGGAACAGACCAGAGAGGAAATTTAATATATATCATGATCATCTTACTTGGATTAAAAAACTAAGATGATTCATATATTAAATTTTGGATTCAAAAACTAAGATGATTCATTAATTAAAATTTTGTATCCGCAAGCTCCCAAAGTAACTTTGCTTGCCACCTGACAAAATATGATTTTTTTTAATGAAGCTATCCAAATCCAAATAAAGTACCATACCGTGAAACTAAAACTCTCTACTTTCCATCCCATTTTATTTGAACCAATTAGTCCAAACAATCTCGTTTAATGGTGAGCTCAAGATCAAACATATATTTATACTGCACCTCTACTCTCGACTCTGTCAACGTATACAGTACACAGATACCGTCGTAAGAGTCAACACATGCATCCATCAGATAAGACTGCTACGCTGAAACGGAGCTCAAACCAAAATCCTCAGCCGTCGGCGTCCCGCACCAAGCGAGTGCGTAATCTACCCGCGTCTAAACGTGTCATTTTTTTCCCCTCCATCGTCGACCCACAGACTACTTCGCCCTATAAAAACCAATCCCCCTCAAATCTCTCTACCTCCATTCTTGGCTCCCTCCAACTTTTCTATTCATCAATTAGCTTTCTCAGTCTCTTAAATGGCTGCTGATGCTACGACTATAGATGACTTGCACACGGACATCATTGCCCAGGCGCTATGGCACATGGACGGGCCGACCCTCACCGCGGCCAGCTGCTCCACCCCCCTCCTCCGCACCCTCGCCTCCGATCCCTCCCTCTGGCGCCACATCTGCCTCTCCACCTGGCCTTCCCTCCGCCACCCACAACTCCTCCACCTCCTCTCCGGCGCCCACCGCCGCTACTTCTCCAACTCCTTCCCCTTCCCGGAATCCAACCTCTCCTTCACCACGACCGCCACCGAGTACCACTACCACCACCCCGACAACAAAAACACCGTCGCTCTTGATGACAGCCTCCCCAGGAGCATCATCTCTGCCATCGACCTCTACCACAAGGGCGCTCCCGTATACTCTCGCGTCATCGAGATTGAGACATCGTCGCCATGGTTTCTCACCTTGCCTTTTTATGTCGATGGGCTCGACCGTAAGGACCCCGAGCAGCCGTCTTACCCAGCCCCAACCGAGCAGGACCCCGAGCAGCCGTCTTACCCAGCCCCAACCGAGCCAGCCATAAGCCCTAAGGACCTCACACTCAGCTGGGTGATGATCGACCCTGATACCTGCCGGGCGGTGAACGTGTCGAGCAGACGGCCTGTAGCCGTCGACCGACACTGGTACACCGGTGGGACCCTGGTTCGATTCGCCGTGGTTTTAAAAGGTTGTGTAGTCAGCATGGTGGTCACCTGCGAGGAGGGGCTGGGGCACGTGAGGGAGGTGATCCTGACAGTGGAGGACATGGACGGGATGCCGGTGAGCGGGAGGGAGAGCCTGGGGATTTTGAAGGAGGCAATGGAGGGAGGGAGGAGAGGGGCAAAATGGGAAGAGGAGATCAAGAACAACTACACAAGATATTTAGAGAGGAAGACGGAGAGGAGAGAGAGAAGGCTGAGGAGAGAGAAGACGCTGGACTTGTGCTGCACTGGATTTGGAGCTTTGATGTTCGTGGCCTTTGCCATGCTGCTGGCTTTTAGATGAATTCAAATTCAATTTGAATTTATCAAGGATTTTTTATTTGAATCAATTCAATTATACACAGATGTTAGAGAGAGAGAGAGAGAGTGAGAGAGAGAGATTTATAGTTATAGAAGAATAGGGGTCTTGGATTCAGAATCGAGACAAATGATCAGTTCGCTGTACATGAACAAAACATTCTTTGGGGAAAAAGGAAAAAGAGAAGAATAAATAAATTCAATTCAATTCAATTCAATTCAATTCTCCTATGCAGAGTTTATGGATTACGTTTTTCTGTGATATAAATACTATTCAGAATAATTATAGAGTTTGCTTCAACATTCATAAACCTTTTCCAAGATGCAGATTGCAGAGAGTGGTCTATAACCTCAAGATTCTACCTAAAATTGCTATCAGCCTCCCACTGTCTAGGAATTTTAATTCTCTTGAACAGATGAAGGCTAAAAGATTACGTTATTTGTGATAATAATGAAAGTCAGTCACCCAACATGATCCACACTTACAGGGGAAAAAAGCAAGATTTTGTCATTCAAAATAATGCTTCAACCAAGATCTTGATACAGTTATACTAGCAGTTAGTCTTCAGAATTTCTAGCATTGTGCATGTAATATGTAAAAGATTCATCTGCTGCACTTCGGAATTCATTTCCATTCACATATATAATGATCTCTTGTCCAGCACCTTATTCTGCAACAGCAGCCGCAGAGTCGTTTATTGTACATCTTTTGAACCAGCGAATATATGAATCCATTCGCAGTTAGGCAATAACAACTAAGTAGTGGGCCTTGTCTCTACTGACACCAATTTGTGTGAGGTTCTCATATTGACTCTCCCAGTGGAAATTCAATTTAGGTAATGTTGCAAAAAATTGTGTGTGTTTGACTAGCAAAAAAAAACAGCTAGCTCTAATAGCATATAACTAATATCGGGAGATTACCTATCAGAATCACCCAGCTGCACCTTAGGCGACTCCACCTACTCTTATTCTTTGACTTGCCCTCATTAAGGGGCCAAATTCTTTGACTGAACTTGCATTTGAGAGCTGACCATGTTTAGTTCTCTGTCTAAACCATCTGTAAACAGAAAATAAATCAAACTCCATCCTTAGCCTATGTTGTACATTTCATCTCTTCTGCTCTTAGCAACCAGTAGGCTAGAGACTGGAACCATCCTCTTACAGAAACATAAAAATCACTCAATAAATAACTCCATTTGTCCTCCAGCCCCTGACTATAGAATTTCCGAAAATTAATGACAGAGCCTTTCTTCTATCGCCAATTACGTTTATCACTGTCAATTTGCTAATAACACCGACTCATAGCCCTCAGCTTAGCAAGTCCAAGGTGGTTTGCTAGGAGTTTCGTTTTCAACAGCCCAACCACTTGTAGAAAATTGTAACCAGTTCTACTACAATTAATTAAAAGCAAAAAATTAACTGGGCATAAAAAATTCAAGAAGTTCGAGTGCCGCACAAATAGAAAATCCGAAGGAGCCCAGCTAACTAATTCTCTCACCTACCCCTTTTGCTGATGCAGCTTAGCCATGGGCTAAATAATATTGGCTTATGGCGTTTCCCTTTAGACAGTACTTTTTCCCACTTACTATCGGAAGATGCAGAAGTCAGAAATCATTGGCATTATAATAATATACTTCCAAATGCACATGAATGACTGCATCAGACATTAACAAACTACTCGTTCATTTACTATGTATTTAGTTTTTACTTGCTCCTCGTATGCATAGAGCCCACACAAGCTGCTCCCATATTTTCTTAGACCAACAAGTCTTCAAGGAGCCTCTTGTTGCCAAATCCTACATCATGCATCGGCTATGCATAGACTGCTATCTAATAACAATTAGTCCTTTAACTATAGCCGGCAAACAAAAACAAAACAAAATAAAGAAAGCAGATTACAGGGCTCTTATGGTTAAGAAAATTGAGGATTAAGCTCCAATTTATAAGTGTATACACATGCAAAGTCTCATAATGTATTAATGGATAGTTTGAAAGTTAACCTAGAAATTCTTAATTTTACTAATAGAAAATACGACAAAATAAGAAAAGAAGACCATAGGACTACTGTGGTCACGAAAATTGAGGGATACGCCATGTTTTTTTAAGTGCATACACATGTCAAAATTCCATATTATGTTAATGGATGGTTTGAAAGTTACTTAGGAAATTTACTAAATCCTTATAAAATATCCAAAACAAGAAAATTAGACTATAGGAATTCTATGGTTATGAAAATTGAGAGTTAAGCACATTTAGTGAGTGTACACGCATAACAAGGTTTCATAATCATATTAAGAAGGTTCAAAAGTTACACTAGAAATTCGTCAAGTACGTGTAAAAATATGCAAAAATAAGAAAAACGGACCATAGGACTCATAATGTGTAAAAGCATTATCCAACAAACATATACCTTCAAGAAAAGCAATTTTAATATTTTATTAATATTACATGACTTGTCAGGTCCGTGAGTTACTCATGCTTACTCTCAAGTTTCACATATGATTCTACATGGATAGGGCATCTCTGAAAATTTAAATTGATAATCACAAGATTATAGTATCTTGCACAAATGACCAAATATGAAGGAACAGATAAACAGTTCAGCCACCATTATTTACCCAAATCATGTTATAGTTAACATCTTAACATGAACTGACACAGAGAACTTCTTTCGAGGGTACTGATACCTATAACTACATCTTAAAGGATGCTTGGATATTATGTTAAAAATTGACATTTGACAAACACCAGTCAGTAATAAGAAATTGTGTTGTCATTGCAGTTTTTGATGGCTGAGCATTTCAATGACAATAAGCATGTAAATATCTGTTAGAAGGGAACTACAAGGAAAATTAAGTTTTGAAGGAGTACTTACAACTATTTTGTCGTTAGCAAGTCGTAGCTCCTTTAGTTGCAAACATGATGTGAGAGAAGAGCGAATCATTTCCAGATGGCAATGAGCAAGGGACAGCTAAAACAAACTATAAATAACGTGAATTAGCCGGATCTGGCATGAACTGCATACTGATAAAGATAAAGAAAAGCAATCAATTGACAAATTCTTACCTTTGTGGGAGATTTTGCCTTCATCAGAGAAATACCATTATCATAAATCGGATTTTAGAAAGAACTGTATGAGAGAAGCCATAAAGAAAAATAGTCATCAATAGCCCTTTGCTTAAAAAAAAAAAAAAAACTCTATCAATTTATTAATATTACAAAGAACCGAAACCTTTTGTAGGTGTGTCAAAAAAGTGCAGGTTGAAACAACATACAGGATAGGATTCAGCAAATTACAAATACTCGTATCAATTAAGAAGCATAAACAAATTATAAATATTCCCGTAGCATATGCATCAACAAATAACATTTCGAATAAATGCATAATGTTCTGTTTCTTGCAGAAATCATATGAGGCTATGATCCTGATTGTACAAGTAATGCCTCCTTTCTTCAAGAAGAGGCACTTTTCTATTGGCTCGCAATGCTCACTGACATAAAACTATGTGCCAATACATTCAAGCGTCAAAGTTGAAAAGGGTAAATAGAAAAGCTACATGTAGGACTGTAAAAACATAATGCTTGAAGTTTGGTTCCCAAAAGGCTTGGTAAAAGCCTGTTCTTGCTCCGCCAATAATCAAACGAACCATGAACACAAATTTATGTTGATTAAATAAATGAAAGAACATAATATTGAACAAATATGAACAGCATAAAGATCTGGTATTACGATCAAGAAGTAACAAGAGGTGACAATTTTTGCAACAAACTCGGGAAAAAAACCTAGAATTATACAGTAATATAGTATAACATATCTTTCTGTATATTTTTTTTTATATAATTATTAATAGAAATACCTAATATATTAGTAATCCATGATTTTACTTGCTCAAATTTAGCTCCTTTAGTGCTTATTTCCGCAAATTTAACGAGAAATTGTCGATGTGCATTTGAATCATTGAGATTCAAATGCACATATAATAGGGCAAGGATTTGAATCTGAGAAGTTACAGAATTTTTTCCAGTTAACAAATACAAGATTTTTGAAAGGTTCTATTCTGTTGCAATTTTTTTACTTGTTGCAATTTTTTGAAGTTACATGATTTTACTTGTTGCTTCATGTAACTTCTCAGATTTTTGAATCTGAGAAGTTACATGATTTTACTTGTTGCGATTTTTTTTTGTATGTATCATGTTTTTGGTGCTTGGTTATGGATCTATACAATAATTATCAATTATATTATCTTTATTTTCTTGGCCTCCGTATAGATTTTGTGACAAGTTATTAGCTTATATGTGTTGCCTTTTTTTGTCATGATGGACTGTCCGAAGCCCATTGGGTCGGGTTGGGTTTTTTTCACAATGACCCATTTGGGCTTTAGATTAGTCCAAAGTCCGATAATTTAGTTTGGACAATGAATGGATCCGTCCTAGCCCTACCCATTATCATCCCTAAATGTGACTCAAATTTATATTCTAACTTACTATGTTAGCACTGGCAAAAAAGATGTCGACTTTACGAATAAGAAGGTGCGCTTTATTCTCTTATTTCTTCATTAAGTACACTTCCTTTTCTTTTGAATGCTGATGTGTGGTTTAGTCTGACTTCAGGGATATAGCTGTAGAGACATGAGTCTTAGTCATTGGCACCTTGTGTTATCTCTAAAAGGAAAGTCACTCCAGAGGACAGATATTGGTTACCTGAACTTCATTTTGAATGATGTGGTTTGCAGCTTGCACTCACTCTCGTTCACCTCTCTTCCCTGTGTTCATGTTATCTGCAACCGCATCATTACCTTACCTGCAACTGCAATCGTACCATTACCTCGCTGGCATATGCAAGAACAAGCCTTTTTTTAGCCCTGCTAGCGCTACGGAGCACCTATCTAATAAGGAATTCAAGTATATCAAGGGCAAAAAAGATAAAATCTAGATTTTTTTTTTTTCCTAAGGACACCATTAAATTCCTCTCTACCTCTATCTATCCCCACCCCCTCTCCTTCGATTACCCAACCACTCCCACCCCCTCTGACCACCTAACCACTCCCACTCTCAGCCCCCTCCAACCATCCAAAGCACTCTCGCCCTTGCTGCCCCCACCCTCTCCATCCCCCTCCACCCTCTCTAGCGACCCCTCCCCTACGCTTCCCGCTCCTCGATTCCTAGCGACCCCCTCTCCCACTCCCATGCTTCCCTCTCTCCAACCCCGATGTCTCCTCCCTGTTTACTCCCACTAAAATGTCAAATGTATTATGAAGCGTAATGAAGCTAATGTCAGAAGTTCTCCTATTGAAACTAATTTTGCATAGTGAATTAAAAAAAATTTACTTTTCACCACTCGGGTTGGTTTGAAGAAATCAAAATTTCAATATACGGTACTCATATCACAGGGTTTATATGGAAAATTATATTTACACACACCACTTTGCTCAAGATGCCACTTTTGAAACTTACAAAAAATTACTTCGTCATCATGATTTTTGGACTAAGTTGCCCTTTCACACTCCACTGATTGGGTATTAATACCTGACATAATTGAATACCAATCGAATATTAATATCCAACCAAGTTTTATTTGGGTCGAATACTAATTAAATATCGATCAGATATTAATACCCAACCAAGTTTTCTTTGGATCGGATAGTAATATCCTACCAAAATAAAAAATGAAATGGGATGGAAAAGGGGAGAGAGAGGGTTAGAATTGGGAAAAAAAAGTGGACCTATTGAGTAAATATGGAATGATTCAAAATCAAAAGTGGGCGTACAAAGAAAGGTGGGTGTCTTGAGCAAAATGGTGTGCGTGAATAGAATTTCCTGGTTTATATCATATCGGTTACCTCAAAAGCCAATATGGTCCTTGCAATACTTACCAGTATTGGCAGACATTTAAAAACTTGGTTAAAACGAAATGGCAAGAGTTAAAGTGTAAGAAAAAGGAAGGATATTTTATTTTTGTTAAAAAACCCTTAATGTAGCCTACTTCCACAAATTCAACTCAAAGGTCGCATCGCCTACAGTAAAGAAAATAAAGAGTACTTGTAATAGAAAGTCCCAAAAGATAAAGGGGCATATTTAGGGAAAAGTTTGAAGCAAGCAAAAACAGATGAATTCTATAACTTCACTCGAGTCTCACACCTATAGAAGAGGTATAAATATTAACAAGACCATCAAAGTCTACTAAATTAATCGATAAGAAAGCTGAAATTAAAGGATGCTAATCAATCAGAGGTTGAATACAATCCAGTAGAAAGTCCCAAAGGATGTAAGTGAATTTGAGGAAAAGTTTCAAGCAAGCAAAAATAGACAAATACTACGAATTTCATGATCATAAAGAGTATTATACCAATTGCATGTCAAAAAAAGCGAGTATCTAAATACATGCAGTACATCAGTATAACTAGACAAATACTATAAATCCATGACCATACAAAACATGCATATATAAAATAAGAAAAATAAACATCCTCCTATAGCCAAGTAACTAAATAAATTAAAGATTTAGTATCAGTTCCCTTGAACTAATTTTACTGATCAAACACATTACGGATATGTAATTTTTGCAAAATTCACATAATGCGGTAGCAAAAGAAGAAGAATTGATGCTCACCAGGCTTATAAAAAGATCAACAACCCAAAATCAGTAGCCTTCTATGCCGCAGTACAAGCAATGGCAAGCCTCGACTAGCCAACAATAGTCTCAAACAATTCGCAACCTGCACAAAAACTCCATAATCAGATCATAATATGCAACAAGATTCTGGATATCCAAAAGTCTTGAGCCCATACATCAATATGAAAAGATAATTATAAGCATTGCCATTTCCCTTGCAAATAGCAATCTTGAAGCCCGTACATCAATATGAAAAGATAAATATTTGTCAGGAATATGGTATTCTTGCATTTTACACCAAGAATTTGATATAGTCTTCCCGAAATGAAGAACTGTTTACACAGTTATCAGCATCTCAGAAATGCCTTCCATCAAATGTTATCATGGCTGAAAGAATACTAACAAAGATGGCGCCGTTTTCATCCTCCACTGCAACATACTGGCTTTCATCAGTTCTAATGTCCTCATCATTATTATTTCTCATTTCTCCCAATATTGCTATCTGATTCCCTATAACATCAGTAAAAATGCAATTTGCATCTCCACAGTATCACCTTCCTTGCGTCAGTATCAACATTCAAATCCAGTGTTCTAAATATCGACTGCAATATCGATATTGAAGCTGATATCGCGTTTTGGAACACAAAACGCAATGACATAAGCAGTTTCATTGTTTTTCGGTTTTTGAGAAACAACGCAACATCAACTTGGACCCGATAATGCGACTGCTATATCGGATGCAAAATAGCAGCCGCTATATCTTTTTTCTTTGCTTGCTTTGTTTTTCTTTATGCTATGGATAAAAAAAATGAGATTTTTTTTGTGTCAATTTGAAATAATGGTATAACTTTATTGAAAAATTACTTTTCCTTCCAATATAACAACAAAATCAAAATGTAATGCCAAGTTGTTAAGGTAAGTGTATCCTAAACTTATATATACGATACTTTATGTACCTTTTTGTAATGTATGCATGAATTACATTATTCATATTTACTTACTATGATATATGCATATATATTTACATTCTGATATTGACATCCGATATTGAAAAGATATCCCCATATTTTTGCGATAATAATAATCACTATAAAATTTTCCAATCTGATATATCTGCCATAGCCAATATTTAAAGCCATGCCTGAATCTACTGTTATCAAGGTCCATACATGATCACTACTCGGATACTGCCTTCCACATTCAGAGTTATGGCAGTGGGAAAGCTCTCCCTATGTCAATCCGTTGAAAATCTAACAACAGGGGTACTTCTAATAAGCAACAGAAAAATAAACCTGAATCAATAATGGCCTTCATACATACAGATGAGCACGATTAGGTTTAAGCTTAAAAGGGATGGTACTTTAAATTAATTCCAAGATCACTCTTGAAATAAGTAGAAATGGTATTTCAACGAGTACAATTATAAAGCCAATATGTGAAGGTAGAGAATGAATATGTTTGAGTATTTCTACTAACATAAAGAAAGATGAGAGAGGATGAGGATCTAGTATGCCTCAAAATCAATTTTCTAACATGTGCCATAGAAATTTTTTCTAGCTGAAGCTTCCATTGTCCAAAAAAAGAAAATACAAGGGAAAATGGTTGCAAGTAATTAATATGACAGCCTTGCAGAAACCAATATTATGCCCTTTTGACTGTTAAAGCTTATGTTCTACCTCAAAATTAATTACAATTCTTTGAAAGCAGATTTAGCAATTTCCTCCACATCTAAGGACATGAGAACCAAAATGGATTATATCTGGCTCTTGGTTACTATTTGCTCCAAAAATGAAACAAAGGAGATTAAGGAAAAAGGAATTCAGGAAAAGGAACAAAGAAGAAACGATAAAACAAAAATTAGATTCAAGGAGAGAGGCCCAAAGGTTCTGGTTTCATTCTGAGTTAAGCTCACTAAAAATACTGTTTTTCAGTTTCCGATGCATTTTTTTTACTCATCCTTAAACCAACCATTAAATTTGATCAAATAGTTATACACAGGTGAACATTCATACTAGAAAGCAAACGCATAGAACTTGAGTTTTGCATCAACAAAGATCTAACAATAATGGCCAGGTAAGAAGCATCAGACAGCATAAGCAAAGGCATGATAGCAGATAAGATATCAATTAGTCAGGTTTATCCCAGTAGCAAAAGAAAAGTATAAAACTAAGATTTTAAAAATAGGTCATATTGGATTTAAAGGTATTCGATACACAATATATAATATTACATAGGTCCTATGTTACCGAAATTTATGATGACCGGTTCAGTAGGCCTGATATTGTCAATTTTGATATCATAGATTATCCGCGATACTAATACCGATTCCAATACTTTAAACCTTGCAATAAATCATTCAAGAACTTAGCAATGAAATTATTTGGCTTCAGGTCTATCACAGAAGAAAATGAAACAATTTAAGAACAAAGCAAACAAAAATCCGAACTAAAGCTATTATATTAGAAAGAGTAAAATAACATATAAAAACATGCAGCAAAAGTAAGCAACAATACCCATATCACCAATGATGAGTAGAGGTCGCCCCTTCTTTATCGAACCATGAATCTTCATAGCAATATGAAGTCCAAAGGCCTCAACTTTTAATCTATTTTTAAAGGGCTATGCACCATCATCAATCACTGCAGAATTGCTATCAGTTATCACAAGAGAGTGTTACAAGAGTTCACAAATTTCACCAGTACTACTCTTTATTCCATATGCTTTGTTAATATAACCTTACAACTGATATGCAGATTTTAGAATCACTTGTATATTGATTGATGTCATTTAACATAATACATATTCCACATAATAAGGTACAGATCTTGTATTGATCATAATTGTGAGTCAGGTCCAACGATGAAGGATCCAAGAACCAGAAAGCAATTTTTCAATACCTCTTCTTATTTCCTTTTCTTAGCTCTTCTAAATAAAAATAGACCTTCTGATACTCCAGTACGGCCCACACCAAATGCCTGAGAGAGAACTCGGGCCATAAAGGGGTTGGGTTCTGCAAGTGAGAAAAAGTTGTCTGCCACAAAAGAAAATTACTCAAACGAGTCTCCCCTGAAGTTCTAATCACAATATCAGGCTCAGGGCAATCTGTTGTATATAAATGTTGGTCTAAATCAGACATTGAAATCAGATGTTCCATATCACCATCACAACCATTAGCATACCCTTCTTGCATCTCACAAATCTTCTTTGCACATGATTCTTCAATAGAATTCATGATCTCGTCAGTAGAGGTATAGGCCACACATACAGAGAGTACAGGCCCTACATTCTTGACAGTGTCATTCATTGCCTTCTCAGCTGCCAACCTTACTGGCTCGTTCAAAAGTTTCAGGTTCCCCCAAAAATAAATTCTAATCCCATATTGATTCACAATGCTCTCTTCTTTGAGCAATTCATTTATCTTGTCCTGCATTAGAGTCATCAATGAATTGACTTCATCTGGTTTTCGTTTAAAATTATCAATGCTAAAAGCATACACAGTTACATACTTCACCCCCATTTCATAACAGTACTGAAGAGTAGAGATGAGGGTCACAAAGCCAACCCTGTGACCGCTACCTTGTTTTATGCCCCTATTCGTGGCGAATCTACGATTTCCATCCATTATAAATGCTATGTGCTTAGGCATGGGACCAAAAGATAACACCGAAAAGACACATTTCCGAAAGAAACCCCATATCCTTTCAGGGAAAGTAGATCCCTTGATTTTTTTCTTCTCCATCTAACAGATCCTAAAATACAAAGTAAGGCTGTCAGCAGAAACAAGAAGAAAATAATTTTAAAGGATCCCATTTATATAGAAATAAGGTAGAAAATGGTTTATCAATTTTTATTAAAGAAAACAGTGTAGTAGTAAATGTTAATATAGCAGATAACATCACTATAACATTAATGATGGCTTGTCAATATTTAAGAAAATCTTCCAATCTTAACAAAATAAATTTAAGGATTTATCTTAAGAATAAAAATACTTAACAGAAATGGAATGTTAAAGAAACAGAAAAAAAAAACCTTTAAAATGTGTAATTTTTTTCAGAAAATGTGACACGTAATGTTCCTATAATCTTCCAAATTCCACCTTAATTTGGAGTAGATTCCATATCAATCAAGAAAACGGTCAGAAGAATCCAAAATATGTCTAAACACATAAATATCTATACATTTAAAGCAAAGCATGCCTTAAAAAACTTATTTTTTAGGTCCATAAAAGTTAAAATCAAGTTTAAAAGAAAATACACTATGGTGTTCAATTTCAGTGCTTATCAAGAGTCAATTCTGCTTGCACCATAGGCAAAAGATAACAAATCCACACAGTTACAAGCTAAGATAACTTAAACGTCATCTCTCACCATGATGGTAACTAAATAGAAACCATAGATAGACTTCCAACGACTCTTAACAAATTAACTAGAAAGCAAGAGACCATATCACACCTGTACATGAAAAAGTGAGATCAGTCAGCAAAAAAGCACTTGCAACTTGATCCTTTGAAGGGTACTTTCCTCAGCTGTAAAATTTGCACCGACATAATTCAGTATGAGGCCATTTCATCCATCAAATCAATTTCCCCAGAAAACCATATTGAAGTTAATCAAATAAAAACAAAGAAAGTATTCAGAAAAAAGCTCCAGTTTGCTATTTCATTTGTTTGTTCTATCCCTCTTTTTGGAGGGTGTGTGCATGTGTGTATGTGTGTATTTATCATTACCGGAATTTAACTTGAACTAAAGTACTAGCATAAATAAAACGATGAAAAAATAGATGGTTCGTATATAAACAATAAAATTGACCACTTTTCTTATGAAAACATAAGAAATGTGCCAAAACAAGAAAGCTGAAAAGGAGACTACTTAACTTGTCAAATGTAATATGATGCGTAGTACAGCTAACTCTACATAAACCTTGATTTTGCATAGTGGAAAAAATTTTTTACTTCTCATGACTTGTGATTTAATACGTAAATTAAAAAACATAGTGATATTATATGATATTATAGGTTATATCATATTAGATACCTCAAAAACCGATACTGATAATATAGGGTTTATACAATATCAGATACCTTAAAATCTGATACAATATTCACGATACACAGTATCAATGACTATTTAAAAACTTAGTTGAAATGAAATGGCAAAGAGTTGAGACTGTGTTGGACATTTTAACATGGAAAATCAAATTATTCGAATTTTCACAGTTATGGAAGTCATAGGATTTTAGTAAATTTTAATATGTATAAAGAGTTTGGTTTCAAAATTTAAAGATAAAATAGGAAATAAAACAATATGTTGACGAGAGAGTCACGATATTGGAATTTTTTATTCAAAATAGAAACTTTTAATATTATAATTTTATCTTACTATCTTTTTAATTTCTTATGTAGAGCCAATTTATCTTCATTTTACATGCTAACGGCTATTATTTATATTTTTTTAGAGTTTTATAGCACTGAATATATCCATTTTTTATAATTATTATATTAATATATATTAAAATATTAATATTCCGCATAATTCCACAGAATCCGTTTAATCAGCGAGTAATCCATTTAGTCGGCGTATAATCCGTTTATACATTATGCGACTCTCGACTGCACGCATACTGAAAACGCATTTTAGAACCTTGGTCTGATAGATGAATCAGAGAGAGAGAGGAAAATTAACAAGAAGTTGAGAACGTGTGTGATAGAGAGAATTTGGGAAAATCGCATTTCTCATAATCCTATGTGGTAATGAAGATTGGATGTGTTTTTTTTTATGTTTTGAAACCCAAAAATCCATCAACAGATTGTACGTATTATACGGGTTATGCAGACACAAGCCACGTTTGCTTACTAGATTGCCTGCATAGTAATAGCGATTTTTGGGTTTCTATCATGCTGCATTCGCTTATGCGGTCGCATAAGCGAATGCATAAAGGGATTTGTTGAATGTTGATCAACAGTCAATTCCCCTTGCACCATTCTATGCCTATCAATAAAATTTTAGCATGTACTTTGAAAATAATAAATTCAAAAAATGTTGAACTTCACTTCTAGTACGATAAGTAACTTACCAGTAAAAATTATAGTTGGCAAACTGCTAGTAGCCCATAGCCAGCAAAAAGGATTGTATTCTCCAAGTAGACTAAAAATTTTGACCAAATTCAGGTACAAAATTTTCGAGAACTTTAGTTTCACTTGACTTTTACAAAACTCGAGTTTGTGTATATACAAACTCTAATTGCTGAATACTAAATTCTTTTGGTAAAAGCTTATTTTGGAGTCTACAAGATCTTATTCAATTTGATACCGGAGTTCAGAAATTCCATTTTAGGTACCCAAAAGAGGTATAGTTTTCTTAGAAAAAAATAAAGCAGTATAGTTTAAAAAATAGAGTTTTATGTTAAAAACTATGCAAATCTCCAATTTTCTAGACCTCAACATATCATAATAAACTTTCTAATTTTTACATACCAATACCAAACATGTTAATTTAAAAAAACTAATTTTTGGTTATTTGTGCTAAAATCCGAGTCTAAGTCAAGCATGCTTCAAATGTCATATCCAATCAACCTGAAACAAAGATCTTCGCACCTGATACAAACAAAAGCGCAGCGAGCAATTGGGTCTCTTCAACTTAGACCAAAAATCTCATTGCTTTAATGAATAAGCCAACAAGTTAAAAAAAAAGTTCTGATTTTGTGCAAGTTTGCAATTGGATGCCATTCCTCAAACATCTAGTAGGCACACCCAAAGAAGAAAAATTTAACAAGAAAGCAAAATCAAAGATAAATAGTCAAAATTCTTCATGAAATAAAAGGCAAATTTTTAACTTTAACTCCCTTAATTTAAGAGGTTTAGTTCAAATGAAAAAGTAAAAAAAAAAAACAATTTGAGAAATCGAGCCCTCAATTTAGCAAACTTAGGGCTGCCATTGACCTCTGCTTGCAGAGTTGATCGATGATTTTAGAAGAACTATTGAAAGGTCAAAGGGAAAGTGTCTACATAAATATTAATTATTAAATATTCCTCCAATCTAATCGGATGTTTGTTAATATCCCGATCCAAATTGGTATTGGTGGGCTAAGTTCAGGCCCGTGTCCTCGACCCAAACCCTACAAGGTACCATTCATGCAACATATCTATCTTTTGAAAATCTAATTTTCAAAGTTCAAACTTTCACCAATGTTGCATCTGGATGTTTAATTTGATTGTTTCAACTAACACAAAAATTATTGTGTTTGGTGTATTGGAAATGTTTTTATTTTCAAAAATATGGCATATTTATTTGAAATTCACCATTGTGCAAGATCAAAGAAAACAATAATACTAATGGCAATCGATGCTGCACGGTGGTTAGTAGAGGGCTGTGATAGTCGACGATGGACATGACAATCACTAGCGATGTGAACAAATACTAATGGTTGATGCTATCGGCAATGACTGACAGCAAACAACGAATCAATAGAGAAATGGTGCTAAATGAAAAACTATCCGATTTGTGGTAGCTAACTAGACCCACTGAAATAAGGCCCAATTCCGGAAAAAACTCGGACACTAACCTTCTTTTGTGAGACAAATTAAGGGAAAAGTATGCGGCCATGGCATTAATGGCTCATGGAAAGTAGAAAATGGACCGATAGAGTCTACTAACTTTCTACTTTTATTTTTTAAATTAATTCATAAAAAGTGGAAATGAAAAATTTTTAAACATTCCATTTATTGTTTTATTGAAAGTGATTATCGAAAGTGGTTCACAGAAATTATAGAGAGATTACTTGAACCATTCAGTCCTCTCTCGTTCAAAATAATACTTTCTTTACATTTAGCTGAATTTAACGTAAAAAGTACGGAATCCATCCTCCCAACTTTTCATGCTATGTAGAAAATTGAATAACTTTTCGAAGCCGACACTTTTCTTGAACCAAGTCATAAAAAGTAGAGAGAGTGACAAGTATACTCTTTTGATTTTGCAAACCACTTTCTGGACCACTATCCATAAACCAATGAGTCCCTGAGTGGCATTAGCACATAATATATACAATAATCTTGGAACCAACTTTCCATTACTACTATCCTGCTATCCCGTGCCAACACCATTCAGAGGCTCGTTAATGGAATGTGTCTAGAAAATAACTTGCAAAGTAAAGTGAATATATTTCCCCTCTTGTTACTTTTTATGAGTTGGTTTAAGAAAAGTACAAATTGTGGAAAGTTACTCAATTTTCTACATAGCATAGAAAGTGGAGAGAATGCATTCAGTGCTTTTTATGCTAAATCCAACTAAAATTAAATAAAATATTATTTTTGACAAGAAAAAATTAATTGATCCATGGTAATCTCTCAATAATTTTTATGAACCACTTTCAGTGATCACATTCAATGAAACAATAAATGAAAAGTTTGAAAATTTTCACTACCACTTTTTATGAATTAATTAAGAAAATAAAAAATAGAAAGTTAGTTAACTCTACCTATCCAATTTCCATTTTCCACTTTACATGAAGCACTCATTCCATGGACTTGGGCCTTATTTCAATAGGCCTAGTTGGCTGCTTCAAGTCAGATAGTTTTTTCATTTAGCACAATTTCTCTATCGATTCGTTGTTTGTTGTCAATCACTACCGATACCATCAACCACCAGCATTCGTTCTTCAAGAAGCGGCACTTTTCTATTGGCTCGCAATGCTCACTGACGTAAAACTATGTGCCAATACATTCAAGCCTCAAAGTCGAAAAGGGTAAATAGAAAAACCATACGTAGGACTGTAAAAACATAATGCTCGAAGTTTGGTTCCTAATAGGCTTGGTAAAAGCCTGTTCTTGCTCCATCAATAATCAAACGAACCAAGAACACAAATGTATGTTGATTAAATAAAAGAAAGAACATAATATTGAACAAATATGAACAGCATAAAGATCTGCTATTACGATCAAGAAGTAACAAGAGGTGACAATTTTTTGCAAAAAAACTCGGGGAAAAAACCTATAATTATACAGTAATATAGTATAACATATCTTTCTGTATATTTATTTATATAATTATCAATAGAAATACCTAATATATTAGACCTTCGTTCGTTCCGCACTCTATCTCTTGCTCTCGCGCACAAAAGACACTATGTTTTCACAAATGCAAGAGACCTGAGCAGCAGCACGCAAGGTGTTCGTCAAAATGCCTGAATCAATACTTTGTGATAGGGGATAAAAAGAGCTATGGAGAATGGATGGATTGCTTACATCGATGAGAGAGATGAAGGGAGGCGTCAAGGTTGTCGTTCTCGCGAGCGATCTTCTCCAAGGTGAGGCGAGCGATAGCGATGGCGATGGCCCCGCCTAAACCCTAACCAGACCGTGATTTGGGATGAGATTGAGGGTTTCAGCTTCTATTTTGGACAAGAAAAAGGAATCAGCAGGCTGAGCCTGGGCTTCCGCTTACGGGAATTTTTGGGCTTGTAAGGGCCTTCTCGGTAATTAGAATTTATACGCTTATGGGCTTTTTTGCTCTCAGCCCAGAAAAAATGGACGAGAAAAATGCATTTAAAAACTGAAAAATTCTATCTGATCCTGCCCTGTCTAATTGTCAATGTCCCTGATATTATCACGCCCTTGGATCTAAGTACACCACTAATCTCGACCGTCAGCCATGACTAAGGAATCAAGATTTTTTTACATATCGGCCCCTTACACTTTAAAAATTGTACTTTAATTCCTAACACCTTCATATTTTAATTTTAGTCTCGTAAATCCTTTAAATTACTTTAATTAAGTCCCTCCATAATTGTTGAACAGAAATTCCCTTGATATTTCTATAAGGGATTAAATTATCAGTTATTTTTCTCCATTTTTTCTTCCTTCTCTTTTTTTTATTGAGTTTCCATCTCTATTCTTACCTTCCAATTAATATTTTTATTCCTTCTTTCTTTTATTTTCCTAAATTTATATCCGATGGAGAGAGAAACTCAACAAGAAAAGGAAGAGGGAAAAGAGATAAATAATTAATATTTCTTTTCCTTTCGGAAGTATAATGAAAAATTCATGCAAAAAATTACTTGGAGATTAAATTGAAGTAACTTAAAAGATTCACGAGACTAAAATTAAAATATATGAAGATTTTATAGACTAAATTCTAATTTTTAAATTTTAAGGGACCGATAAATAAAAACCCCTTAAATCAATACATTCTTAGAATTTTTTTTATTTTATTTTTTTAAAATATATCGCTCTTGATCTAAATACAAATATGGGAAAAAAACAAAAAAACAAAAACAAAAAATAAAAAATGAAACCCTCGCCGTTGCCCGCTCTCCTCTCGAATCCAACAACAATGGCGGCAACGGCACAAAGGAGGGCGCGAGCAGGCAGCGGCCAAGTGCTGATCTCCTCCGTGCTCGCCCTCGTCCTCATCCTCGTCGCCTGTGTCGAGCTCGGCGATGCCGCCACCGCCGTCGACGTCTACCGCCTCATCCAGTATGATGTCGCCGGTGCGCCCTTCGGATCGAGATTCGCCGGCCTCAACCACCACGCTGGCGCCTCTCCGTTCGATTCCGGCGTCGATCTCTCGAGAACCGTGCTCATTCTGCCTGTTCGAGAGCTGAATCTCACCTCCCTTCGAGGTAAAGCTCTGATCTTGATTTTTTTGCAAGAAATCTAGTTCGTGATAGTGTTATTATTATTTAAGGAACTGTTAGATTGCTTTGAACGCTTGGATCTTGGTTTCGAGGAGTTGAGAACTGAGTTAAACTGAAGTGCTCTGTTCTTTCTCCTCAGTGATCTGCAGATGATATCTATACTACGATAGAAATTCAAGTAGGGCTAAGAAGAAAAAGGGCACTTTTTTTTTTTTGGTTAAAGCTGGAATTTTTAATGTTATTTGCAGTTTGACTTGCAACTAGTACTATCTACTTAGGGTTCAAGTATCTCTATATTGTTTAACCCGATGTGCACTTGATATATAAAACAGTTAATACGCGAAGAAATGTTTTTTATACCTTTTATTTAGGCATAAACGCGAGGCAGCCATTTTGTTTGTATGGCATGAATCCTTTCTGATGCCTAGTAAGGCTGTAGTTATGCTCATTTCCAGATATGGGATGGTGACAAGCTTATTATGCGTAATCATTTAGTATAATTGAACTGTCTTTCTCAAAAAAGTATAGTTCATTAGTTTTTCTTTTAATTTACAAGTTTCTCAGAGAACTTCAATAGTTGATGAATATTAGATATATGCCAATTTGAATTCATACCTTGCCTTAAGTTCTAAAACGAAAAACCTATTAAAAAAAAAAAATCTGTCTTCATACTTTTTTTTCCATTTCACTACTTCTGCCCATGAGGATGACCTGTTCCATATCCCAAGGAGTGAATGAGTTGGGAAAGGTCTTTTATTTTATTGATGTTGTTTAGTTGCTTATGCATTGATGATACTAAATTTTACCCAATCAAAATATTTCAGAGTACATTACCAATAAACAGCTGTTGGGAGGGCTGTTACTTTTGCTTCCTCAGAAGGCGAGTGAGAAGACTGATGGGGATGGTGTGAATGTAGACAACTCAGATGAACATGGGTTGATAAGGAATGTAGTGGCCGAGTTGGAGCAGCTGCTCATACATGCTAATATTCCTGTAAGTAAAAAATAAGTTTCTTGTATGTCCATTGTCATTGCATTGACTTTAATCATACCACTGTGACAAGCTGGATTTCCTCTTTCTTTGATTGTTATGATTTCCCCATGTTGTCATAGCTTGTAGGCTCCAGCATTATATGGTTTATGATTTTTAACGTTGTTACCCAGTGGTTTCTCTTCCATTAGTAATTATATGATTTTGATATAGTACGTATTACGTACCTCTATTTTGATTGCATGTATGTTAGTCTTTGATTGTTATGATTTCCCCATGTTGTCATAGCTTGTAGGCTCCAGCATTATATGGTTTATGATTTTTAACATTGTTACCCAGTGGTTTCTCTTCCATTAGTAATTATATGATTTTGATATAGTACGTATTACGTACCTCTATTTTGATTGCATGTATGTTAGTCACTTCGATTTTAGTCTTTTTGTCCAATTGTAATTTTGACATATGTTTCTCTAGTCAAATAGTTTATTTAGCGATGGTCAATTCATAACTTCTACTACCCTCTATACATTTTGCTTGTTTCAACTTTTAAGCTAAAATAACGTCATATATCATATAAGCATTACAATGATTATTTTTACTTTTCATAGAAAATGCAGAAAGATATGCTAATATTGATCCTTTGATGATTTTGCTAACTAAATGATCTCAGTCTGCTTAATAGTGCATTGGCAACCTTTAGCATCTTAAACGTGAAGTCAAGAGTGCCTGCAATAGAAGTATTTTAACGTTAAAGGCTCAAGCAAAGGACATCCTCTGACTTTCCAGACATGCAACTCATTATCTGTATATTATCTTATTCCTGAATAATATGAGTTTGTAGATAGGCTTTACACCATTTTTGGACCGTTAGATTCTATTAAGTTCTTATTAGAGAGATGGGAATAATGTAAAAAATTAAAAATCAAGTTTATGCTAATATAGAGACATGTAATATGCTACTTAAAGAAGAGGAAGTACATGCTAGAGAAACATGCATTTTTCAGAGAACGTTCAGGATAATCAGTTTAGTCATAGAGTTACCTTAAGATGGTAGCCTCCTTTCTAATTGGGATTTGGGAAGATAAAACATCCTGGAAAAGGCTTGGGATTATATCCTGCCCTGCTATTAGCATAAGAGATTATGTTAGACCTGTGTGTTCTGATGGGAGCATCATCCTCATCATACCTTATGCAAGACATTTTACCGTTCCTCTTGGACATTTTTTTTGTTTTCATGTTTTAACTTCTGAAGAAGATTTCGAACTCTTGTTTTGAATTTTGGTGCTTGTTTGAGATGATAAATAACAGATGGCATTACTGGATAGTGAAAGTTATGCTAGATTATACAGGTCTATGTTTAAGAACATGGTCATGAAGTCGGGAATTTATATTGACTGGCCTCTGTCTTAAGCTTAAAATTTGCTATGAGTGGTCCCTTTTACCTGATAATGACTAATACTGGTGTGGAGAAACTATCAAATGATGATCTGTATTCTTGGTTTTTTAATGCTTAACCTTATAAGAGTTTTCTGTTTGTTTCTACTTGTAGTATCCAGTGTACTTTGCTTTTGAGGACAAAAAAATAAATGCCATATTAGCTGATGTTCGGAGGAGTGAAGCTGCTGGTCAGCCTGCCACGGCAACCACTGGCGGGTCAGTCCTTCTGTACAAAATTTGTCTACAAACTCATGTAGAACATATTTACATCATTGGCTTATTACCTTTGCTTTTATCAGGTGCTGTAGACAAATCAGATATGTTTGTTCCTAAAAGTGAAGATAAATATCTTGCATGCATGGGCTTATGGTTGGGTTCAAGAAGTCACCATAGGGTGCTTAGACATGGAGTGCTATTCTGTTTGAAATTTGGTCCAAAATCAACCTATAAAACCTAGTTAGGCAGGAGGGTTACACGTCACAGATATTAGCATATACTCAGTTTCAAATGTGTACTAAATAGAAAGATCTATAATACATTTCTCTAGTCCATCTACTTCAGCTATTAAAGGACAGAGCACTTTCTTATGCTTATAATAATCTATTTGGGTTATCCTAATTTCTTCATTACCTTGTTGGATCTTGCAGATACAAGCTGGTTGTCTCGTTATCAGAACCTAGAAAAGTTTCTTCGCCAACCATCACAAACATTCAGGTTCTAACTCTTATCTTCTTGACTTGAATGGTTGCATCTACAGACAGAACTGAGTTCAAGCTTGTCTTCCTGGATCTACTTCCTAAACTTCCATTTCTGATATTATATTAGGCTATTACTGTAACTAGTTATATTCCAATGGCAGTTTTATGCATCTCAAGGTTTTCTTAGGGAATGTGATTCTATTCAATTTTTAAGCTTCTACAGGGCTGCAAAATGATTGTTATTTTCAGTATGGCATTCCCTTTTCTTGTCTTGTCATCCAGATTTTTATCTTAATTAGACTTTAGAGTTGGTCGCTGGTTGCATGAGCTTAAACATACTTGACCAGTAACTAGCCCTTCCCTAGGTTTTATAACAATGCCTCACCCATTCATAGTTGCTTTCTTGGGAGTATCACCAACCTGGAGGCTGATAGAACCATTGTCAGAGTCCCTTTTTGGTTTCTCTTAGCCCCGATGTAGAATATCCTTTTGATCAGAATCACAAGTGAGTTACATGCGCGCGCACACACACAAAAACCACCACCCTACCCACACACCCACCTAAAGCACCCTGTGGTCCGCCCCAGATCCATTGTTACTGCCCTCTTTGATGTCTGTCCTTTTGAGTGTTCACCGTACTGCAACAGATTTTGTAGAGCAAGGAGGTTTACGGCTAGTGTGAGACTTCCTTTTGAAATACTTAAATGGAGTTTTAGCACATTGTTTCCCTTAAGGAGTTAGTGACCATTTTGTATAGCTCACTGCAATTTAGTGTTGCAACTAGGTCTAGTTGAAGCCTTCTTTCCCTTGCATTATGGGTCATATGTGATGCTATTTCACTTAAGTAGAGCAGAAATATTTTGTCGATCCTTTTGCATTGATTCTGATAGGTCTACTGGTATGTAAATTATTTTAGGCATTTCAACCTGAAGAATGGTAGGCTTTTGGTGATCTATCTAATACCATGTGCTCTTTTTATGGTGTTTTATTTGTACTGAGTATCATTATGTGACTTTGTTAAAACGTGCAATGTATGACAGGGATGGTTGCCCGGGCTGAAAGAAGATACAGATTCTAGGCAGCTGCCAACAATTGCTATAGTTGCGTCCTATGACACTTTTGGTGCTGCTCCGGTATGAGATCATAATTTAGTTAATTAATTTTGACATTTTTTTTATACGCATGATTCTGAGGGCATATTCTAATTTCGATCTTAAGGCACTTTCTGTGGGAAGTGATAGTAACGGAAGTGGAGTTGTGGCTCTATTGGAGATAGCTAGACTTTTCTCTCGGCTTTACTCAAATCCCAAGACCCAAGGGAAGTATAACCTTCTTTTTGGGTTAACATCCGGTGGACCTTACAACTATAATGGCACTCTTAAGGTCACTTTGGTTCTTTACTTTTGATTTGACTCAAAACAATAGTCATGCTTAGTTTCATTTTGATTCATGTATTTGGATACAATCCTTTGCAGTGGCTGAGGAGTTTTGATCAGCGCTTGCGAGAGAGCATTGACTATGCTATATGTTTGAATAGTATTGGCTCAGGGAACAATGAGTTATGGATGCATGTGTCAAAGCCTCCAGAAAACGCATATGTAAAGCAAGTTTTTGATGTAAGTCTCATAATTTAAAGATTATCTTAGCATTTACTTTAAGAAAATCCACAGAAGCATATCTTTGACCGATCCATGATTGCTCATCATTTCCTTTGATGGAATTGTCTTTTTTTTTTTTTTGGCAGAGTTTGTCTGATGTCGCTAAAGAAATGGGAATTACAATTGGTATAAAGCACAAGAAGATAAATATCTCAAATCCACGAGTGAGTACATTTTCCTCTTTACATGCTGCTAGGTCTGTTACGTTTAGTAATGTATTATTATAATAAGTGTACACTTGTAACATTTGCATTGAAGAAGTTGTCAAATCTCTTTTATAGTGTGTTGAAATTATGATGAATCATAATTTGATAATTGTTGTACCAACAGAAGTTCTTCGACTTTTTTCCAATTGACACATGTGCATGCTATTGTCCATAAATGAAAGAGTTACTCTATGATCCTTACCTTATTTCTCATGTTCTCTAATGCAGGGCCTTTGACTTAAAATTCCAGAGAACTATTTATTGAGAATCCACATTTCTGCACTGAATTTTCGTATTTCATCTCCTTTTGTTTCCTAGAAAGGATATTTTGACAGCTTAGGCTTGAATTAACATTGTCAGTATTAATTTCACCTTTAGTCTAGTAGCAAGCTGTGTGAGGGAAGGTATATAATCAAAGTCAAGCCATCAACTCCTCACCCTTCTGTATCAAACTATCAATACCTTTCAGCTTCCTCCATCTCCACGATAAATCTTTCCAAGCAAGTGATTTCATTAACAAAGTTGTAGCTTTAGACAGAATCATAAGCATTAAAGTTAAAACCTAGATTGTAGCTTATTTAAAGAAGGAAAATTTCTTAGATTATACAGAAATAATACTCCATGAGAAGTTTCTTTTTTAGGCTCACCATCAAAGCAGATCCTTCTTTTCAGTTTGCTAATAGTAGTATGGTGGCAACTTCTTTCATTATTAATATGCTTGGATCTCTGTAGGTTGCATGGGAACATGAGCAATTTTCGAGAGTTAGAGTAACTGCTGCAACTCTATCTATTCTTCCTGTTGCACCTGAATTATTTGAGCGTACAGGAGGTCTTTATGACACGAGGTGTTTATGTAATGTTATTTTTAATCATATCATTCCATCCCAATAGTCTGTTTTCTAAATCTATGGTTTCTTCTGCAGGAGTTCAGTTGATGATAGATCAATCTACAAAACCGTCAAACTAGTTGCAGAGAGTCTTGCGGTATGGTTTGTTATTTTACAATTTATTGGCAGATAGATTTCTTTTGATCCATCACACCGGTTAATTTTTCGGACTGCGTCAACTATGCAATATTATACAAGGAGGAATCATGACTACTGTTCTCACATTGCTTCTGTTATTTGATTTTGGTTATTAGAAATCACAATGTATAATTGCCCCCCTTAAAACACATCTTCTTGATATTCAACTTAGCATTTACACATCTTCGTGCTAAGCCATGTTGAACCGCCATGCTAAGCCTTGTTGAGCCGCCACCCACCCACCCAAACAGCCAATCCCCATCACACCCCCAGCGTGCACTACCACCACATTTTTTTGCTGTTCTACTATCGGATTATGAAATACTGTATCTAAGAATGATGAACCAACTGTTTCTTTCGGCAATGACATTCTTTTGACTTTTGCTAGCAGTGAATATACAAGACAATATGAATTTATGAGACATTCGTTGGATTAAGTTGTTATCAAGCACGATGCATACCAGGATCTTCTTAGGGTAATGGCTGGACAAGTAGATTGGACCCACTGCGATGAAAAATTTCAGCATAATCGTCTGGCAAGTTAGTCTACCATTTAATACATGCAGCACAAGCAACATGAAACAACCTCTACTAGAAAAATAGATCTTTGATTTAAGTAGGAAGAAAGGTTCCTAATGGCATCATGCAATTGATAATATTTTTCTTGATGATTTGCAAGATGCATAGCGCCCCGTTGCCAAACTTATGACTCTTAAATCACCTTTGTCAATGAGAATATGTCCTATTGGATCGTCCAACAAAGTAAGACCATACAAAATGTCTACCTTCTTGATTGGCCATTCTGCTTGAAAAATGCAAAACATATGGCAGTTCTGCATGCATGGTCATTCCATCTGACTAACCACTACCCCTGGGCCTGCAATCCCTGGATTTGTGTCAGCAGCTTTGATTGGATTGTGGGCTGTTACCACTTTAGATCGATAGCCAGTACCATGTTTTCTGTACTTCCTACCTTCTAAAAGAAGATAAAAAAAAAAAACTGACAGCATTCTTCTAACCATGTTTTCCTGTCAAAATCATGCTAGTTAAACTTTCTGCAAAAGAGAATAAATGACAAGTAGAGTTAATAATGTTCATAACTTTGTAGTTCTTTCAATAGTTATTTATAAGAAGGCATGATCTCTTATATCAGGAATGATTTAAACAATTTTCTTACTACGCTTGATGCTATAAGATTGCACTGGATTCTATGGTTTATGAGGGTGGCTATAGTGATGCAATGAAGTTATATTCCACAAAGATGTAAGATGCAAGACATTATGTGAAGGGAAGTTGGATCCGTTCCCCATAACTGCATTTTCACTGCACAGCTACATTAAGGATCAATGATCAAGTTTTTTTCTCTATGTGTTCGCTTTGGGTGAACTTGACTCATTCATGATAAGGTCCTGTGTGCATTCTGTATGCTAATGATTTTGTAGCAGTTGGAGATTAGAGAAAGTGATCTAGAAAGGTAACATGCAAGGTTCTAAATATCGGATATCCAATACAATGAGGATTTTTAATATTGGTTAGCAGAATATTGGACGATATATCGGAAATATCGTGTCAATTGAGCTTTTTATTGTAGAGTAGAGTGCCCAAAACATACGGATATATACTGGTTGTTGAGGCTGATATTTAGAAGATGGTGTGAAGAAACATTTATAATACAAAGGATTGAGCAAAAGCGACCAAAAAAAGAAAAGAGTACAACTTTGAGCGAGAATCATTGGAAGAATCTGAAGAATTGAGCGTAAAGTTCTTGTTGGTCATGAGGGACCTGGGAGTCATTTTTGCTGATTGTGATCAATCTTTCATCTGGTGAAATTGAGAAGGATGCTGTATGATATAGAACTAAAACTTAATTATTGATTTGGAGAAGTGCTTTTAAAGTTTGTGGCAGTAAGATACACATGAAGATTAGGGGAAAGTTTTAAATAAGATAGTTATACGTGATGCTGTGACTTATAGGCCAGAACTGTGGCAATTAGGAAACATGTATGAAAATAAGTGTAGTGGAAATAAGGGGGTTGAAGTTGATGAGTGTGGAAATATGTTAGAGAAGGTTATAAAATAATAACTTGTAGAAAGTGAGAGCGTTGGCTAGGATAGGAATAGGATATTAGTTAAAGTACCTAGGATTAGGGTAGGCAGACCCACCAAAGCATGGGTTGAGGTAATAGAAAATGATAGTGTACTTGGTAATGAGTTGAGGCGGTAGAGAATGATACTAAGTAACTAACATAGTGGCCTTTAACATGAGCTAACAACAATAATAACAACCAAGGCTTTTATCCCTGGTAGCCTACATGGACCAAAAAGAGAATTACGTGGTATGAGCACGTGGATCATCCTTCTCCAGTCATTCTCTCATTCTTATCGAACAATATGTCTTTATTCATATTTTTCGTATCATCTCCATCCATATTTTCTTCTATCGTCATTTTCCTTGTTTAACTTGTCTTAAGTTGATAAGCTTAACTCAGCAAACTGTTGTATCCAGAGGTCAATGTCACACGCGACCAAACCATCATAGGCAATTTTCTCGCATTTTCTCATCAATAGGTGCTACATCTATCTTAGTAAGAATATTCTCATTTCCTATCTTATCTCTCCTAGTGTCATCCTATATTTAACGGAGCCTACGCATCTTTGGCTACATTCATCTATACATAATGCCTCTGTTGTAGCCCAACATTTCGTGCCATATGCCTTTAACGGGAGCTAAATGAAGAAAAGGATTCATCTAAGGGACGTCAATGATTTGATATAGGCTTTGCTGGTTTTGTTGATGTTGTTTCCATGTTGTAACTATATCACTTTAGATGCTATATGATTTAGGTAAATAGCAGAGGACCTGAATGAAGATAATTGCTGGCATTTCTTGCTATGGGAACAATATGGTTGAATCATAAAAATATTAGGGCCATTCACCAATCTATACTGAATTTTTTTTAGGGCACCTTATGTTGTTTGAAAGCTCCTACCAATTAGTACAGAGTACCTGTTTTCCGAAGATAATGGATGTATAGTCTTTATTATTATAGACAGCGATATGGCTGTATCAAAGAAAAGCAGCTAGACTGAATTTTATTTTTTTTCCCCTCAGGCTCATTTATTGCTTTGCAATGACTTAAAAAAAAAATGGACGTGACTGGATACTGAAAAATATGGATGAAATTGTGAATTATAGAGTTGATAATATATTTTGGTACTTGTGTTTTCATAATTAAAATAGGGCATTGACTTTTAACATGTAATTTTCCTTTTTTTGATGCAGCGACATATTTATGGACATAAAGGCAGAGGCGTCCAGATTTTTGCAGATAATAGCAGCTTGGCAATAAATCCGTCATACATAAATTCATGGCTAGATCTTTTGTCAAGGACACCCCGAGTCGCACCCTTCCTCTCAAAAACTGATCCATTTATTTCGGCCCTGAAAAAGGTTTCATTGCTTTAACTTATTGATTCTCATTTGTGATTAGGTTATTTCTTTCATTAAGCATAGCTTTGTCTATCTTCATTAGATTTGTCATCAATTGTAATCTATTGATTCATCTTTGCACTTGTTTATCCTCCTTTTCACAAATTCTATGATCATGGCCTATGAACAATTCTATCAACTTCATGCCGCACTGGTCACTGCTCTAATAAAGTGAACCTTTATCTTGAAAAAAAAGAAGTCGGCAAACTGAACTAAAAGTGAGGTTGACAATATTGTTTTAAATTCACAACCAAAAACTGGAGCATGGTGTGACTTTATTACATATTTGACCCTCAAGAAGCGAAACATTCTGAGAACCAATTAGTTACAATTTCTTATGATCTGGATATACACAACCATAAGGTCTGAAAATGGTATCTGAACCCAAGAAGTGAAAATAAGTTTCTTAATGCTATGATCCATGTTTCACGTGAATCACAACAGAGCGTGGTGAGGAGTAGGCAGAACTGCAATTTGGAGGTCTTTCATTTCATTTTCTACTTAGCCTGTGAAATTTGATTTTAAACTTGTGCTGCGATCTTTGTTAGTCTTATGTTTGGTGCTACTACTTTCTTCATGGAAAGAACTGGACATCATATTAATTTTCATGGCTTGTGGCAGGAATTGTCAGATCATACCCTTGACTTGCATGTACAGCATGAGAGCATTGATGGATTATTCAGTTTCTATGATACAACAAAAGCAACACTCGAGATATATCAGGTACACATCCGTTCTGTTTTTGCTATGTTTCTCAAAGATCTTCTCTCATGACCGATAACTTGCAAAGTTTTTCTCATATCTGGGAGGTCCCTTATGAGTAAATTTGAATTCTTTGCTTGCATTTCACTTTATCATTCTTTACTGTTACCTTCCTCAATAAGCGTTGAGAGGCTGGATGTCTTGTTCTAGTAGTCGTTTTTGTGATTAAATCAGACTATATCTGCAGCTTTACTAAAATGAACTAAAATTGTTGAACTGCAGGTTGCTAGTGTAACTTTTGATCTCATTTTGTTGCTTGTGCTGGGTTCATACCTGATTCTCCTCTTCTGTTTCCTTGTCATCACAACACGGGTATGCATATGAGATATGAGATAACTAACTGGTTTTCGAGCACGGAGCATATCCATAACCATCACTTAACTTTTTTCCCCAATCCACAGGGACTCGACGATCTTATCAATATGTTTCGCCGGCCCCCAACTCGTAAAGTCAAGGGAGCATGAGCGTAGGAAATTGCGTTCGTAACACAACAAGGCAGAGAGGCTAGTTTTAGTTGCTTGCGCCAGAGTAGATGAATGGATCGAACTGGATTGTACAACATCCTTCATTGAGGAGATAAGAGTTGGTTAGATTTTTTATTAACTGATCACAAGGCTCTAAATTAGCATAGAAATTTTGACTATAAGGTAGTGTTGTAGTCTCATCTTTTTGGCATCAATGTCGATGAGTTGTTTGATGTCACAAAGGCAACAGATGGACTGGATTGTACAATATGGGCATAAAATCATATAAGCTTATCTGCATCAACATGGGCATAAAGTCATTTATTTGTTGATCTGTTATCTGATGTTACCATACAAGAGGTCAATATCGATCAAAGCATATTTTTCACCTTGCCAGTCAACTTTGAAACTGCTTTCTCTGCTTCATCCTGTGAAGCAAGTGTCATGAGCCCAAAACCCTTTGCTCTGTTGGAAACCCTTTGATCTGTGGGAGCTAGCAGGTGTGCACGATATATAACAAACAAAAAGCAGAGCTCGCAGGTGTGCACGTTATATAACAAACAAACAAACAAAAAGATAGAATAAATGAAGGGAGAGGGCCAGTAGGTGTGCACGATACATAACGAACAAAAAAGATAGAATAAATGAAGAGAGAACCTAGGGAAATTTAAATGCGCACCATATTTTACTAGTGAGCACCATTTTCCCCCATGTTGTAAATCACTTTACTATATAGCATGTGGTGCTCATCAGTAAAATGTGGTGCGCATTTAGAATTTCCCGAGAACCTACAATCACTTGGCCATATTGCGAGAGGGCTTCAGATATGCTTTCTTCTATTGTGTCAGAAGAAAGTCCTGCGACAGCAGCTCAAGGCAATATTATTGTTTGCATAACTACAATTTGAGCTACATGAACATAATAAACCAACGCAACCTCGAACAGCCGATTGAAAATAGACAGAAAATATCCATAGAGGATCTAGCCAGTCCTCACCTCATTCAGAGGAACTCTGACAGTTTGTTTCCTTTAAATTCTCCTTGTTCTACAATTGGTGGTAGACTTGGAACACCGGGAGAATTCAAGTAAAGAGAGAATTAAACATGCCTACGAAAAATTTATAAATTGGTCATAACAATAAGAAAGCAGTTAAGTTACAACCTGATCCAGAATAATAGCAATTTTTCTTCTCTTTTTCCCTGTTTGAACGACTTTAACTTGCAATCCCTTTTAGCCAGCAGAAAGAAAGAATGACATGCCACAAAATTCTATCAAATACTGAATTTTCACAGAACCCATCTATTCATTAATTTGTAGGATCTACAAGCAGCTGCACAGATAACATTTTGTTAAGGAAAAAAAAAATGAAAAATGAAATCATATATTATTGCAGTCCCAGTAAAGATACCAAGTCTTATAAACACTACAAAAAGTTCTCATAAATAGTTCAGACTAGCATGAAGTTTGGCGAGAAGCGAGCTTTTTCTCCTGTTGTATGAGAAACACTAAACAAGGATCGCCTGAGAACAAATTCAGTCATTTCTCTTTTCTCCATTCTCCAGTGTCACTGTGGATAATGTGCATTCATCATCTCGCGGTACACCAAATCGACAAAATGGTCATTCTGCAGCACAACAGAATGCACGTTAAGCTGTAGAGTATCAGCATCACAATCACAAGGATCATCAAGATGTAATATACCTGCACGAGCCTCAGTAAAGCTTCCCGGACCTTCTCTCTTGTAATCACTGGGCCATAGTTTGGGATTGGAGTGGGCGTGAGAGATGGAGGAGGAGCAGGTGGTGGAAAGGGTTGGAGCAGAGGAGCACCATACGGACGCTGCATTGTCATGGGAGGCTGCAGCGGGGGAGCAGTCGGCATAGAAGAAGCAATTGGTGGAATTGGCAATGGAGAAGATGAAGGTGGTGGTACAAAAAGGGAAGGCTTGATGAGATTGGTAGGGCGGTTGCTGTTATTGCTTCTTGATTCATTAGGTATCAAAGGAGTGGGTAAAGTTGGTAGGGAAGGAGCAGGTTGGAAGGGAGTCAGTGCAGATGGAATGACATTTACCGAGTGCGAAGATGAGGGAATACTTGGAGGTTGAGGTGACGGTCCAACAACAGATGCATTTGGTGTGTTCCCAACGTTCATAGCTGCCTGCAGATCATCAAATTTCAACTCAGTGATTGGCATAACAACTTAACAAATAAGTTTGCACACAGTATCTATAAACTGCTCGTTATGATATCAAATATCCTGGAATAAATATCCTGGAATCAGCGGGGCCACTTAATGTCTACAATGACTCTTAACAAGAGTACTTACACTGAAAAAGTTGACGAATGAATCATCAGGAGCATGAACCTCGAGAATACTAGCAGCAGACGATGTTGGTGGCTCCAAGGGACCATCCATGATGGCTAGATTTGGAACAGCTTCCAGCTCTTCAAAGTCACTACTAAACATGTAGAGAGAAACATCAAAATTTAAACCGTGCGCAAGAAGAATGAATTAGTACCAACATGGCCCAAGGCATAACAAGAACTTTCTGTTTGATTTTAAACCACAAGCCAATGCATCATAACACAATCATTTTGCACCGATAGATATTGAAGTATTAAATAAATCAGACATTACTCCTCATACTTGTCCAAATTTCGAGTTTGCAACACTCCTAGGAAGGTTTCATAGTGTTTGCAATGTAATAATGTAACAAATATCTGGTTCTACACTCAGTTGTATGAACCCATTAACAAAATATAAGTTGCTAAAACAACAAGAGATGTTTCCACCCTCAGTTGTACACTTCATTATGTGCGTGCATATTTATCTGTGTGCTCTAGCAACTGCATATAGGCTTATGTGTAAAGGGGCAGCAGTCAGGGGTAGGTGTTTTCTCTCCTCTCTTTTCTTTTTCTTCCTCTCTGGGGTGGTTAGGGGGATGAATGTCATCAGCATAAAAACAAAAGTTGGATTCTAATACCTCTTAGCCCACTCAGCTCGATATTCCTAATTCTACGAAGCTTCATCCCATTCACCAAAACAGCTCCGAATGCAGTTCCGTAGGGCCCATAGCAAGATCTAACCAAAAATTCTACCAAACACTACGTCTCTAACTCTGAAGGTATTAAAAATAAAGTCATGGTCTATTAAGGAAGTACACTGTAACTTTGGAAGTTAAAAACTTCTTGCTTCATGTAAATCCTGGTTGCTTGTCACTGACCTTGAGTATAATATGCATCCAAGGGCAAGGGAGGAAATGTTGAAGGCCTCTCCAATCTCTCTTAGATCATTTAAGCCTAGTCTCCTTAACTCATGTCTTTTTCCATCGATCGCAAGACCATGGTTTCAGCAACATAGTTACTACCAGATATGCATCCACATAAAAAAGTTATTCAGACTCTCACGAGATCAATTATGAATGAACCAGGCCAATTTCAAGTCCAATTCGATAATATGTAAGCAAATAAATTCACTAGCAACAATAACAAGTTGTGTATGCTAGAACTTTGTTAACAGCCAAGGAACCTTTTTTAGGGAGAATAAACCTATAATTATTAACAAGTCAACAGTACTAGCTATATAGGCTTTTCTTTCATCTAGAAGAATTCTCATACTGAATACAGACTACTCCATTCCAACGGCGATAAATATATAAGTGTTAAGAAATAACATATGTTACATATCACAAACTTATCATGTTTCCTGTTCTTCTAAACATTTTCCCAAGACTAGAAAAAATATGGCAGACGCCATCTGGCAATTAGGACTATGAGGAGTCCCTCTCTCATCACTTTTCAGCCAAGAAATGACACTAATTATAAGAGGACTGATGTCATGTCGAAAGCTGGTTGTAAAACTTAGTCAAATCTTGGAAGTCCCACTCCACAGCCCCCTTTTGGGTGGGCAAAGCTTGAATGATGATGATATGTTGAGAAATAACAAGGAAATATCCTTCACAAGACATTTATTATTCCAATGAAGATCTAATGAATAAAACAAGGGGAGAATTTGCCCTGCCTCTTCCTTAAAAGAAATTAAAGACAGGAAAAAATTGACAAAAAAGAGCACATGATCATCTCATAAGTAATAGTCCAAATAAAACATAAGTACTACAATACAGGAGTTCAGTAAGTTCATTGCACATTGAAGTTGTTAAGCCAGCTAGATATTAGGCCATCCAGTACCTTTTAGCTGAAGATAATTTAGTCTTTGGCGGGACTTTGGCAAACGCATTCATAATCCTGGAACAGCAATACCATTTAAGTCACATGACTCGCATCTAATAATGAAATTATAATAAACCCATGAGTATGTTTTAAGGTTTAAATAGTCAAACAATGTCAAATAGATTGAAAGAATATCCAATAACTTAACATTAACATGCATTGATATATGAAAAACATGCAAAAGATGTTGTGCCAAGGTAACTCCCTCAGTGTAACTCGAGCAACATGGCAGATGATAGGAAAGGATGTTCAGTACTGAAATAAGTTTGTTAAGACTAAACTTAGAACTTCCCATTAAGGAAGTGAATCAGAGTTGAAAAATATGAGTTAAGAAATATAGTAATTGGACTCGAAACTAGTAACTGGACTCTCAAACAGTTGCTCAGAGTTGGTGATTGGTGAAGAATTAATAAGCCATGCCAATCAGAAATGAGAAACATAGGGAAGAAGGAATAGAAATAGTGTGGAAGAGAAATATAATAAGGATACAGCATGGACAAATTACGATGTGATCATTGAAATAAGCACATCATAAGTTGAGTGCTTCCTTTTGTGATTCCGAAACCAAAATATTCTGTTGTTAGTTAAGCTGGTGTGATCAAGTAATTTCTGCATGATCATTAACTATTTATATATGAATTCAATTTAAAAAGCCCAAAAAATATTAATAAATGTTGCCTAGAAAGAAAGCAAGAAAATCCATACTCAAGTGGTTGCATGAATACAAAGTTAGGCTGCATTACATGACAGAGATTGACATTTGACCCAGTAAAATACAAATTCAATGAGTCACGACATATAAATAGATACGTACATGAGACCAGAAATGTCATTAAGTTTTGAGCACGATATGATATTATTAAATATATGCGATGCTATAAGAAACTTTCTGGTTACTTTGCAATGTCTGCGCCCTCTCTGTACCAATTAACACTGTTAAGATAAATGTCACTGTATCAGATACCCTAGCCTTGACAATCCAAAAAGGACACCTAAACAAAGAAGACAGTGAAACAACTTCAGAAGTAAAGCAGAGATAAAAGATCAAAAAATACGCCGGGAAATGTAGCAGGATAGTGAACACTTCCCAACTATAGTCTGACCTTCACATGCCACTAGAAAAAAGATTGCATAGCTTAATTGTTATTAAACTCGTAGTTATAGGGAGGCCGAGAAAGAGGTGTAAGATCCTTCCATTTATATAATATGAATGCAGGAGAGACTGTATATCTATGATAAGATTGGTTACTAGAAGAAGTATACAACATCAAAATGACTGATTATTGAGTCAATTATGAGTAAAATATTATGTTATAAACAGAAGCAGCAAGTTCTAACAGAGGCCTTCATGCTCGGTAAGAAGAGGAGAAGGAATAAACATTCAAAGAGAAAATATGAAGAAATGAGGTTAATAGTTGAGAATTTTCCTTAATTTATTTCACAAGAAAATTAGAAATGAGTGGAGAAGGATCATTCACGTGGTCGATCCGGCATGATTCCCTTTTGGTTCATGTTACCGAGTACTTGGGATAAAAAGCTTAGTTGTTGATGTGGTATTCACAAAAAAATTAGAAAGCTAGTCAGGCTCCTGAAGGTTAATGATTACACCATATATTAAACACTAGGGATTCAGAAAGCATGACCCAATTACAACTTCAATGCTTTTGTAAGCTATATGTTGGCTACAGAAATTCCTGTGATGCAATTAGGAAAACTGATCTAATCATCAATGGAGATACGTTATTAAGCTATCCATTATACACACTGATTTATTTCTCCTCCAACTCTAGTGAACAATGAAATCGGAAAGCATGAAGTGGTTGCTAAGTAGACACCTTATCCTAGATATCGGATACAGCCAGTCTTTAATCATATAATATACCATGATATCCAGTAAAGAATCATTATAAAAGTATTATAACGAAAAATAATATCGAGAAATGCATTTTATATGCATGAAATTTAAATTTCCAACCATCAATACCTGCTGAAAAGATTTGCAACCGCTTCACAGTCTTGTTGATTGTAAAACCATATACCATTAACTTCTTGGGATGCATTTCGGTATAATAAATATGGAGGCTGAATTTCATACTCAAAATCTCCCAAGATATCCTCCACCAAATTTTCTTTTTCACAAAGAAACATCAGTTAGAAATATTCACATATGAAGGCCTCTAGTCATCATATCATGGCACATATCTTAAATTGGAATTCAGAGCAGCTGCAAATCTGATGCTTATTCAACATAACACATGTCTGACAGCTCTAGCCTAACATATACAAATGTATACGCATATATGTTCATATGTATACATACAGACATACATACATAAATGTGTATGTGTGTGTGTATAGAGAGAGAGAGAGAGAGAGAGAGAGAGAGAGAGAGAGAGAGAGAGAGAGAGAATTTGTATCCATAATAACCATAAAAGTTTGAAGTAATTCAACAATATATGTGGAGTTACATCATGAATATTTTCCAAACAAACATAACAAGCATAAATATTATTCATATTGGTTTAAAGATAAGGGGAGTTGCGCCACCTGCAACTGGATTGAGCTCAACTAATAGATCATTTGTTTCACATATGTGCAGCTAATAACATTAATGCCTTTTCACCATTCTGTTGAGAAATATGTCTTCTGTTTAAAAGCAACAAATCCTCTTCTACTGCCTCAGTCCATGTAAGTTTAAGCTTACTTCTATCTTAGCCACGCCATATGCTACCATCCTAGTATTCTTCTTCACTGACACACTTGTCTAGTCTCCATCCAAGCTACCTCAGATGATTCTAAAGATAGTTTAAAATATCATAATTGAGATTTGGTATTGGTATTGGGCTATCGGCTGATTGTTTATGTATGGTAACTGAATTGGCAATATCAGACCAATATTATAAGGTACATATAGTATAGATTATGTGAAAATTTGATATGATATGATGATACATATCCATATTGAACAACAGTTAAGACCTTCATTCTAAGCTATGTCAAACTCTTATGAATGTGAATGTACAGAATTCTATAAATTATGACAAGTTCAAGACCTTTAAGGATCATGACATAAATAGCAAAATATCAAGCACTGAACTTTTAGATACTTCTAGCAATTTTTTGAGAGATAATTTCTTCTCCCTTTTGTTGTCATTGGTATTAATTTAATCAAAACTCTTCACTCTGATTAGCTAGAAAAATATCTATAGTTCAATACAAAACATTAATAACAAGTAATAATAGTTTTTTTTTAAAAAAAACGATTCTACGAAAAAGGGGGAAATGTACAACCTGCGTTCCGTCTATTCATGACGATGAACTGAAATCTCGGCTGCTTATTTCTACAAATTCAATAAAATACAAACTCAACGAATAAGTTCCCCCAAAAAAAAGCATCACAGATTCCAAAAATCAAAGATCTAATTACCTTTTGACAACAAAGAGCGATCCTTCCACGTCCTTCCGACTCTAATTACACAAACAGAAAGCAAAACACGAATCAGAGATTACGAACCAATCGAAATGGAGTTGGACGCAAGAAAGGCACAAAATTTAGTCAAAGTACCCATTGATTGAGCTCGATGTTGAACTCGTAGAACGTGACGTGAGCGGCGGTGATGAGGATCTCCTCGACGTAGGGATCGATTCTCTGCAGCACCGTCAAGTTGAGGACTTTGGTGCTCTGTTGATCGAGATTTAGATGCGGCATCAGCTTCCCGTTGTTCTGCGACATCTCCAACGACCACCACCCAAAACCCTAACCCTAGATTTTTATTTTATTTTTTTTTACTTTCGATTTAAAACTAATTGCAGAAGAAGAAATATAGAGGAGAGGTGGACTCGCGTAATTTTGCGAGAGAGAGAGAGAGAGTGAATAAAGAGAAAAAAGTTCGTTTTTATTCCCCTAACCGGCGAGCGAGCGAGCGAGAGAGAGAGAGAGAGTCTGGCGATGTGAGTAACACTATGCTCGCACGTGACATGCCTCGAGCGACAGCTCGATTTAGAAATTAGAGCTTGGGAGTTTCTAAAGGAGCACACCATTTTTCCTAGTTAGCCGATACCAAATATGTATATAGCGGGCTCACTAAGTAAAATGGTGTGCACGTAAAAAACTCCCCAAGAGCATGCGGGTACGAGTTGTACCTTGATTAGACGAAAATATTACTTTCTTGCAGTATTTTACTTTAGGCGTATTTACTGGTTTGTCCCTCAAATCTTTATATATTATGATTTTACCTTCCAAATCTTCATATTTAGAATTTTGCCTTCCAAATCTCATAAGTTACAACAATTTAGTCATCTTCTCTAACACAGTTAAATATTTAACTATTTTACCTATTTTTTCCTTTTCTATTTTCCTCATCTCTTCTTCTTCTCTCTTCCTCCTCTCTTCTCCTTTTCTTCATTATTTCTCCTCTGTTCCTCCTCTCTTCTCCTCTCTTTCCTAATACAGTTAAATACTGAAAGAAAAGAGGACTCCTCTCTTTCCTAATACAGTTAAATACTGAAAGAAAAGAGGAGAAATAATGAAGAAAATGAGAAGAGAGGAGGAAGAGAGAAGAAGAAGAGAGGAGGAAAATAGAAGAGAAAAAGAGGAGTAAAATGGTCAAATATTTAACTGTGTTAGAGAGGGGACTAAATTGTTATAACTTATGAGATTTGTGGGGTAAAATCCTAAATATGAAGATTTAGGGGGCAAAATCATAATATATAAAGATTTGAGGGACAAACCAATAAATACCCTTTTATTTTATTATCAAAATATCATTTTTTTTATTTCTCCAATTTCAATATAGATAAAATTAGAATTTAAACTCAAATAATTATGCATTCTTGTAGTCTTTTTTTTATAAAGAAAACCCCTTATTTTTTTAACTTTATGGAAGTGCAATGTTTATCTCCTCTTGTATTTTCCAATTTAAACTCAAACAGGAAGCCCCCATTTATTCGTATACGATTTTATAATTTTTATCATTATTTTTGGGGATTGTGGCATCATAAAAAAATATATTAAAAAAAAATGATAAATTGATAAATTATCAGGTATTACTCAATCCCATTCCAAGATATAGTAACCCATAAATAATAATAATATTTTCAAATTGCGGACATTTGCGTTGCACAAGAGAAGATTATAGACCTCAAACACTCACAAATCTAGAACACAAAACACAAATCATTAACACCACCTATTGCCCCTCAATGCACTACAGGAGGAACATCAACGAGAGCTAGTGAGCATGACATGGACGTGTAACATGAACACATCCTATAAAAACTGCAATATGCGGACTCTCCTAGCACTTCCTCAGAGCAAGAGCATGCATAACAACCATGAGCATCAAGATGAGAGTCCCGATGAAGGATGCTACCACCGAGCCGCTGGCCTGCTGGCAGAATCCGTCGAACCTCAGGCAGATTGCCACCCAGTTCGCCTTCTCGTTCCCAGTGTGAGCCAATTGGACTATGGCCGTAGCAGCCGAGCCTGCTGCAGTAGTCAGAGCGACCATAACCTGAAATCAACCATGTTCATTTAGTTAAACAGCAACTTAATTACTAAGTTCCTAGTACTACACCACGCTAAGGCAAATTGACCGAATGAGATATTTGAGCTCACGAGGTCGAGGATGAGGAGCAGAAGGCGTGGGCAGGTAGCGCGTGCACAGATAATCCCTGCGATGGACAAGGGGAGGGACAAGACGAGGTATCCAGCTGCGATGGCATTGGCAACCACGAAGAACCTGAAAAGATGCAAGATTTTCGTATGGCTTGATCAATTTATAGACTGAAGATTTCTATGTCGACATTGATTAGTGACTCACGTTAGAGATGGAAGGTCGGAGAAGTTGGCGTAGAACTGATAGTGCTCAGTGACAAACGGAAGGGTCTCATCGGTGGTCGCCATTGCAATGGTTGCTGCAAGAGTAGCACCGATGGCCAGGAGCCTAAGTAGGAAGTCGAACAGTGCTATTCCGCACTGCCAGCCTCTGTCAGCCTTGGTCTTTTTGAAGAATGCGAACCTGGGAGCTCTGGACGTGCTTGCAGGGGCAACCGGAGCGCTGGGCACGTCTGGAGCTTTTCCCCTGGTATCGGCGGGTGCATCGTTGATGACAATTGAGGTTGAGGCAGGTTCTGCATTGCTCATGTTTGCGAGTTGGATGTAGATTACTATCAAGGATGAGAGAACTTGAGAGCTGGATTGCTATGTTGATGAAATGTTGGAACTTGTAGACAATATATAGAGGGCAGAAAGGTTAGAGAGAATGTATTAGTTAGAGATTTGGTGTGGTGGTACAGCTGAGGGTGCAGGAATTGAGAAATTGGTTGCAAACTAACTCCAACACTGAATAGTTCATTTTATGAGGATACAAAAGTGTAAAGCTGTAGTGATAATTGAAGTTGGAATTATGGCAGAATATTATGGACTTTATACAATGCATATAGTATACAACAAGGCTTCGCTTTATCACAACAACTACCTGAATCACTCTGAATAATTAGGTCATTTATAAGAAAACATACCTCGTTAATATCTGCAAGGTTTGGTCGTCTCTTTTCATTTTCGAACCCGCACCTGTAGCCAGTTAATAAAGTTAAGAGAAGGGAAAGAAACTTTCACATGCCAAAGCAAATACCATTTCGTAAGACTAGATAACTCATGAATAACGATGAAACTAGATAACCCATGCATAACAATTTCATCTTAATGCCCTTCAGCAAACTACAGAACCACAAAACACTCAGGCCGCTATGTAGAGTACAACCAAAATCAGTCGAACATCAAAATTATGTAACATAATTTGAACAGTGGACACAACAAGGTAATGCAAATATGGGAACAAAAATACTTGCTCTTGTATCAGAAAATATAGTATAATAGTTACAATAGAGGAAGACTGAATTCTACAGCAGAAACTATATTTCATAATCTGTGTGATAAGGTGATTTTGTACATCACTCTTTGCATTTTACAGGCCGGGCAGCTGCCAAGTTTATTACAAAGCTCTCAAAAGCCTCGATGCAACCAATATAAACCTAATAAAAATTTAAATGTAACTGTCGGTTGTTTATGTATATCCTCCAGGTATGGTGAAAGGAGATAGAAAAACAGCTGAAATCAACGTAGCATCCACCCTCTTTCTGCAAGAGCCTCACGAACCCGTTTAGCTACATCAGCAGCTTCACTCAGAGGAGGATAGCTCCAACTATTAGATATCTGTAAGTTCAAAAACGAAATAAAGAACATTTTAACATACTTATCTACAACTAATAACAGGAAAAATACAGTACATGACCCACTAAATAAGTCAAAAGATAAAACTAAGCTGCGAGAAACCTGGAGAGCTCAAAATCACACAGTAACAATACTATAACGTTTCCATGAACATTTTCCCACAACAATCAAACTTCAACTCAAATAGATTTTGTAAGGAAAATATAAAAGGAGAATGGAGCATATAACAGAGAAAATTGCATACATCCTCAAAGCCAGTGAATTGTTTGACCAACTTCCGTTCATGAAGAGTCTTGTGGAAGGCTGAGAATTTCCATTTACAATGCTCTGCTCCAACAACATATACAGGTTTCCTGCAAGATCATTACATGGGCAAATGACCTGAGCAAGTTCTGATTCCAATATAATGAATTATGATAAAATCATTTCAATTTCAATCATTACCCTGTACTGCATGCCTCGCTCAACATACTGACTGAATCAGCAGTGATGATGAATGCATCAGCCCATGCCAGGTGCCCCATATGCGGGTTTGGACCTGAATAGTTTCCTAAATATCAGTAAATCAAACTTTCAGATAATTCAAGAAACACAATAAATCCTATTCCATAAATGGAAGTCACCTTTTCCATCCCACACATACACCTTGGGGTGATCACCTAGTTCTCTTAATATGATGTCAGACACCTGTCAAAAATTACTAGGTAAATTTAAAACCAAAATTTTAAGGCATCATGAAAACAGTATGCTGCTTGAGAGTGTACTTCCAATTCTGGCACATGCAAACAGATTTTAGATACCTTTTTTGGAGTTCTTCTAGAGAAAGAAACTCTAACACTTCCACAACTGGATAAGACATTGTGCAGAGAATCTGCCAATTGTTTGGCAAGACCTACACCATATTGACAATGCCCTGACAGCAATTTTAATTATACACTGTAAGTCAGTTGGCAAGTATTGTTTAGCCATGACAATCATAAGAGGAAAAAGTTTCACTAGAGGAGCAGACGTAACATTCCACATAAATCAAGAATTAACTAGTTTTAAGTCTATATAACTACACCTTTCTTATATGAGGTATCATTTATTGCCCTTCGTGCGTGCAGAATAATTTGCCGCATCAACCAGATATACGAATGTATTATTTACAAAGCCTATATTCAACGGATCACCCAGATAAGCAAAGATGAAAAACCTTCAAAGTTGTCCCAGCAAAGAGGAATATGCCATAGCATAAATTGTACCAAAGCTTACTATATTGCAATCTGAAATTATAAATAAAATGTTGCCTATAATAGTCAGATGCAAAATGGAACTAGCAGTATCACCCTATGCAGGTTACACAATAAATGGACAGACAAGAGTGCCTGTGTGCGCACTCTGACGGGTGCCCCTACCCCCTTGCCCCCACCCCCTTGCCCCCAAACCAAAAAACACTAGTGCGGACACACATTAAAATGGCAGAGAGGGAAGGTTTATTGTAATTGCATACTTGCACCTTATTTCCAATTTGAAATCATGCATTGTATAATCAATTAGCAATTATTGTTTAGCAACGACAACCACAAGAGGATAAAATTCCACTAAAAGGAGGAGACATAATGTTACACATGAATCAAGAATGACAGAGTCGAAGTCTACAACTACACCTATATTCTCATATGATATATTTCATAAATTGCTCTGTGCAAGCCGTCAAATATTACTTCGCATACCAACCAGATATACCGGGTTTTATTTGAAGAGTTATATTCAACAGATCAACCAGATAAGCAGTAGTGGACGATCTTCAAAGTTGTCTCAGAAAAGGGGAATATGCCATAGCAAATCGTACTGAATCATAATTACTATCTGAAGTTTTAAATACAAGATCGCCTACAAATAGGGGTGGCAGATGGTAAGGGTGGTTACCGTATTTTTTTAAAATAATGTTATAGTAGGGAATAGTATTGACTTCTTATAAATAAATGAGGAACTTGGAACATTAGATTACCTTTTGTCTCCCTGATTTAATATTGGTAAGTATATCATTTAAGGTACATAGTATTTTCTTTCTTTTCCTTTAGCATTTTACTCATAATATAGCATAGAGCAAACCATCCTTTTCTCAAACAAGTCCTCCCTCCTTGACAGCTTGTAGTAGGTTCCTAGCGACTGCATTTATCTCCATTTCTTCCCTTTCTTTTTTACCCGTTTACCCTATAGGGTTAAAAAAAAATTACATGTTAACCAGTAGGATAGGGTAATTTATAAATTATTATTTATAAATTACACTACAGGCAATGGTAAAGAATTTGGTATATAAGCTAAGGATAAGGGTAAAGGTTTTAACCTACCCTTATTGGACCAGTTGCCACCCCTACATATAATAGCCTGATGCAAAATGGAATTAGCAGTATCATCCAGTCAAGTTTACACGATTGAAAGCAAGTAGCAATAAAATGAGCGTAAGGGAAGAAGGTCTGAAAGAAACATTATTTTTAATGACAACAGCATGGGTTGATTATTATTTCAAACAACACAAGTGCATCTCATTTTAATTTGTCAGCAATATTTAGCCCTGACAACCTAAAAGGAGAATTCTTTTTCAAACAGTTTTGAAGCTGCTACAGTTGTTATGTTATGTAGGGGTAGCTCACTCCCATGGCGAACCAACAGCGTGGTACATTCAAAGCCCTCGTCAAAGACTTTCACCAAAATGAAGCTAACTTTGATTCTATGGATAGATGATGCTCCATTCATGTGCAAGGCACTTGCTCAAAATCCTTTGTGTGAGCATAGCTGGGATCCGATTTCAAAAATAAAAATAAAATAAAAAAATAAAAAAATAACCTAGATGATTGTTCCTTCAATGGATGTCTTTATGCTCCAACCATGCTGGTATGGTAAAAGATGATTATAAAATTATTACCATGGTAAGGTAGACATCATGGTTCAGGTTCATCTGCATTATCAAGTTTGTTGTAAAAATGAAGGGATCACAAGATTGTCCTATAATCCTAATGTTGTATGTGGTTTTCTTATTTCATATGAACGGAGGGGCTCAATGGGCAATTATTTCTTCTCCTATATAATGTACATGTGATTGTTATGCAGAAATTAAGATATTTCATTCATCTTCTCAATAAGGCCTATATGAAAAAAACATAAGAACTAGTTACAAAATCACTGTTCAGTAGCAACCATGTTAACTTCGTTGTACATTGTGAATCATTCACTTCGTCATTATCCGACCATTTTACAATCAAAACAGAACCAGATATGGAGGAAACCAATAAGTAAAGGGTAGCAAACCGGAACTTCATGGTTCCATGCAAGTTGTTAGTACAAAATCATCACTACGTATCAAGCACCTTCTTACCATTCACATATTTTAAAATAACATGCTGCAGGGAATCAATCTTCCAAATTTCACTAAATGGAATAATCAACTGAAGGAAAATAAGGGTATGACAAAGGAATAGATTCATCTGCGAAAGATATAATACAACCTACATTTCTCATAATAACCCAACAAAATAGTAATAAATAGAATAAGAGAAAGGTAGAGGAGTGATGATATCTCAAATGGAAGCTGATGCAAACATCTATTTAAAGAATTCATTACAATATTTAAATGAACGAAGAAAAGGTGAGTTGAAAATTACTTGTAGGCCCCCCTATGTTAACCACAAGCAAGGGCTTTGGAAGAGGGGCTAGCTCAGCGTGCCATGTTGTAGCAGCAAGACGAAGTGCAGTGGAATCAGCCTGGTGCAGCGCTCCTACCGTGCAGAACTGAGAATTCAAGTTTTCAATAAATGAAAAACTTCACAACTACTAACTTTAATCAAGCATGGCGGCAGCTATGCACTGTGTGAGTTCATGCATGTGCAAGGGAGGGAAGGAGAGCTTACGACATTCTTACTAGGTGGTTCTCGTGGAGATATCCACCTTCTCAAAAGTCGAGGGATCTCTCGTTGTCCACTAGCGGTCAGAGCATAGTAATCATGCTTGGGAGTTACAATTAAATCAAACCTGTCCAGCCGTGATCTAGGATGTTGTATCTGAAAAGACAATAAGATAGAAGGAACTTCCCATTAAGGTAAAATATACATGAACTCTGAAGAGAAAAAAAAAGAACAAGGAAATTGCTGTAAACAATCAAGAAAATTTGCTAATCAAACCTGGATAAGAAAAACATTATTTGGCGCCATACATTTAATTGAACTGGCTACAGATATGGTATCCCTCCCAGAAGCAACTACAAGGAGAGGACCTTCCCTGAAAGAAAACAAGTTTGTAATTTATCTAATGCATTTTTTTGTGTAAAAAGAACCATTTTCACACGCACAAGAGATAAATGCACAGCAGACAGCTGAATCTTCTAAAAGAGCTTATGAGACTAATAAAATCAAATAGCTATACAATCTAATGAATAAGCTCTCTTACAAAATGACCAGACCCAGAGATGTCAACTTGAGAAAGTTGTACACGAGGTTGGTGACTAGCGCATCAGAAGAGGTTAGGTTGGTGATTAGTGTTTCAGAAGAGGTTTGTCACACAAACGAATTGAGAGGGGGAAAAAAATTCAAGTGACATATATTACAACTTTTGGAATAAAAATCCAAATTTGATAGATCTCATTTGCTAAATAACCAATATAGCATTGCAGGTGCTCCATTTTTATCACAATTGGTCATATTTCAGTTATGCTACTTCATAAAATAGTTGTGAATCCGCCAAATAAAATAGGCTTAAGCATAGCAGGGACTTAATATAAAGGTGGCCTTATGGAGTGCACGACAGAGGGTACTAGCACAGGTTGGACACTAAAATATACAAATTTGAGAATGTGAGATAAGATACATCTCCAACTCACAATTCCTTGAAATCTTTATTTCATAATCTACCGTTCCTGGATTTAAATTGCCTACCAACCCTCTCAAGCCTCAAAGAGAGCATGTCCTTGTCCCTCCCACGGTAATCTAATTCTTGATAAAAATAGCTAAGTCACACCCAACAGCTTCAAGTCTCAACAAATTATCCTTTGTGAACATTGACAATTCAAAACTCTATTTGCATCATCATCTAAGCTTCTACTGATCAAAATGGATTCAGTTGTGAGATAAACTCAAAGTAGAGAGATACATAATTGGCCAGTCCCAACTGCCAGTAGCAAACTTTATAACATCCTTCCATGAGGCGGTAAAAATTTCCTGATAGAGGTATTTATGTGCAAGAGGTCTATTACAAAACCTTGATGGGTAATCATCCGAGACCTAAATGTTGTTGGTTTATAGTCCAGGTTCACACAATCAAGGATGCTCCATAACAATATCCACACACAAAAATAGAGACTTGATGAAGAATTAAGATTCTACATTTTATTATAGAAAAATTCATTTCTAAGGCACAAGATAAGAAAGAGAAGCATATAGAACGAGAATCATAAATGAACAGACAATTATGTTCCTCTTAAAAGGATGCCAAAGAAAAACTCTATCAAGTGAACTCACAGTTTTCACTCACTTTTTCACCAAAATAAATAATGACTTCTAATAACAACAGACACGGAGAAGCACACGTCTATCCTCGATGAATTCTGTCGTTCTTGATTACAGCATACTGATTCCCTAAGAAATTCAACACTAAAACTTTTTATCTTTATAGAGGATTGGTTGAAGAATTTTAAATATAACCAATGAGATGGTGTTGGACCATAGAGTGCTCATATTATATCAAACCAGTACACCGAGATATAAGGAACCCACTGATACCCCTAAAAATGTTAAAAGTGTAGGTTGGAACTTTCTAAATTAACACCATAAGCCCCTCAGATATCTTTTTTGCATGAACAGAACTGATATCTTCTCCTTAGTGGATCAGACACGATAATGAAAAGAATGAATCATCACCATGTACAATACAGTTAAGGGCATTCAGACAACTTTACCTAACTTCTTTCAGCAACAAGATTTAAAACATAATATTTGTAGAGAAACAAAAGGGATGGTACAATCAATTGGTTAATCAATATTTCAGGATTGTGGTGCCCCTTCAATTTCTCATCTGTATGCTTATAATCTTTTTTCTTTCAATAGAAGTTCAGAAATAAGATGAAGCAGGTGAAAACATAAGGCAAACACGAAAGGAACAAAAAAATTTACGGAATAATTAAATCATACTTTTCAAAGTTCTCGCGAGCACTTAATGCAATCTGTCGGGCATCAGCATCTAAAACATATGACAAGCCAACACTTTTGCCATTCTGGGTAGGAAAAGGCATAAATTTCTTTCCTTGGAGTGTTGCTCCAAGTTTCGAAGCTCCAAAAACTTGCTGAATTAAACTGTCAACTGCTTTGTGCAAAGACACAGGAAGCCATCGCAGCCACTCATTGACTCCACCTCTAGGTCGAATAACCCGCTGCAAATCATACACAGCATTAGAACACAAACTCTGTGCATATTTCACTCTCGAATTGAGCATAAACAAGCATAGATTGATAAATAATAATAATAATAATATTACAAGTCTCCAACCGGGTAATATTGAGATCCATTCATCAACTACGTACCTTTACAACAGAAATGAAACAAGATTACGGTTTTAGCGACAATTTGTTAAAAGGACCTCATTCGAAAGCTATAAAGAATCAATTAACTGATGATAATCAATCTTTTTCACACTTCAAACATTTATAAAACCTAGTATTCAAATCCAATCTAAAAGGGGCAAACCCAAACCCTGATTTTTAAAATTTTATTTCGATTGAGGGGAGAAAAATTACATAAATGGAGTACTTATCGGCGAGGCCGAGGGCGCGGACCAAACCGATGCTCTGGTTCTCAGCTCCGGCGAACCCGTTGCCGATGACGACCGCCCTTCTGACGGCGTTCACTCCGCCCTCGAAGATCTCCGGCGTCCCTAAGAACCCGCTCGGAGGCTCTGGAAGCCTGATCGGCCTCATCACTGAGATCGAGGGCTCGGGAACATGAACTAGGGGTTTCGGGACTCTGTTCTGTGAGCGAGAGAGGCTAGGGTTTGGGAAATCGACGGTCGTTTCGACGGTTGATTTGGGATTTGTCGCTTGAGAGAGGAGAAGAGAATAGAGGCGGCTGTTTCTCGACCCCACACACGCATACACCTTTTAAGCCGGGATTCTATTTGAGCACACCACTTTGGAAACATTGGAGAAGTCATTCCCTGACATTTCCATCGAAAAAAAATAATAAATTTATAATTTTTTTACTGCAAAAAAACATAATAAATTTATAATTTTTTTACTGCAAGTAGGTGTTTAAATACAATTTCTCTTTTGTGTCGAGATGAAATATTAACATGTAAGCAGTAGAATACATATCCTAACTAACCTTTTTTCCCGACTCTTTTTTAGTTCATATGGTATACTATAAGTATTTAGGATAAAATACTTTGTTATTGTGTAGATTAATCTGAACTTTTTTAAATGAGTTGTATATAACACAACTAAAATTTCTTTTTTGGAAAATGTCTAGCTTCCATATTATAAAAAATTGCTTTTAGTATCACTCCTCATTATAACCAGATAAAATAATGTTTGGTGAAAAAAAATAAATAATGTTTGGTGAAAAAAAAAAAATCTGCCATAGTAGATTTAGTTAAATGGGAATGGCTCAAAAATATAAAAGTTACTATTTTTTTAATAAAAAGTAAAGAAAAAATTACGTGCTAACGAAATAATTAAGAAAGATCTTTGGACACAAGTGGAAATATATATATATATATATATATATATATATATATATATATATATATATATACTTCAATAGGAAATTCTTATAGCGGCTGGGTAAGATTTCAATAAAAAAATTGTTAAAACATTCATATTTCAAATGTTATACGCATGAAATAGAAAGTTTAGAGAAAACACATAGCTATGAGTTTGAATAAAAAAATTGAGGCTAACGTTTTGCTATTTCAAAGCTCGTCTCTGTTTAAAAATGGACAATTTTTAAAATTAAGTAAATAAATTAACTTCTCCTAAATTAGATTAGATGTAAATAAATATAAATATCAGTTGCAGGGTTAACATAAAAATTGTATTAGAAAAAGTTTACTAATATAAATACTAATTATTTTCTATTTGAACTACTGCATTTTTTTTATCCTAATCCTCAAATTTTATGAGATCAATCAAAAAGAAAAAGAAAAGGGAAAAAAAACCGAAATAATTCCAGAAATTTGAGTCAAATTGGTCAAGGCGGTGACCGTTCGCCTATCCCTACCGCACATTACACGACTCAAACCGTGGGCAGGTTCAGGGGAAATTCTAAATGCGCATCACACTTGACTTGGTGTGCACTTCAGTTGATGTTGGTGAGCACCACATCTTGGTGCACACCAAGTCAAGTGTGGTGTGCATTTAGAATTTCCCCAGGTTCAGTGTAAACAAAGTAGTCGTCTCTAGATCGAAAGCGCTTTGCGCTCGCGAACCCAGGTTCAGTGTAAACAAAGTAGCCGTCTCTAGATCGAAAGCACCACACTTGACTTGGTGAGCACAACATCTTGGTGCTCACCAAGTCAAGTGTGGTGCGCATTTAGAATTTCCGCAGGTTCAGCGTAAACAAAGCGCTTTGCGCTCGCGAACCTTCGTGTTTAATTTAAGAATCGAATCTCTCGCCCAAAACTACTACTGCTCTCAACCGCGAGAGAGAGAGAGGAGAGAGAGAGAGAGATGGCGGTCCGATGCCAGAGAATTGGATGCGACGCCATGTTCACCGACGACAACAACCCCGAAGGATCCTGCAGATATCACGATTCAGTAAGAAACTCGAAACCCTTGAGAAATCTCTTCTTGATCTTTCCCTTATCCAAGCGATGCTGTTTTGTTATTGGGGCTACGGAATGATGTATCTTTAATCAGTGTTGTAGCTGTGATTTTAGGTTATTGATATGCTGTGAACTTGATTTTGGGCAAAATTCTTTCAATTTTGCCTCAAATCGCCGCCAACATCCCAAAAGATTTGTGTGTGTTTGATGAAATTGCGCTACAACACTTACTGTTTTTTTTTTTACCTAGTCAGTACCTTGACTAAAGTCCCTCAAAACTTCAAATATTATGTTTGAGCGCTGAGGGTTATATTTTTATATTTTAACACGCTCTGTCCATCACCAGAGACTACTGAAGTCTCTTGAACTACTTCAGAACTCCAAAGTTGAAGTGATAGTTGAGAGTTATGTTTTTATTGTTGGGTTAGGGTTATATGCATGTTTATATCTAACACATCCCTGCAGGACAAGCACACACAGTATTTAATGTAGCAGTATTTAATTTTAAAAAAAAATTGCAATTTCAATGCACACACAGTGGAATTTGAACATGGCTGCGCTAATACCATATTAGAGCCTCCTTCCGTACATTAAAACTTGAAAGTTGTGGTGAACATTGATGGTTATATTTTTATATTTAGTAGAGGGTTATATTTGAATATTTTAACAGAGACGAACACAAAGTATAATCCTTTTTTTGGGCTACTTTTCGATTATGATCCTTGTGATTTTAGTAAACAAATTGATAGACAAATAATCCAATTCAGTATAAGAATGGAAGCTTGGAAAATATTAGGATTGAGTTACACATACAAGCTTTTAGGTTTTTCCCAAAAAATAGTGTACAAGGATTCATTGTATTGTAAATTTAACCACAACTATCTATTTTTCATGTACGTGCATCTAGTTCTACCCCAATCCTGAGGTGGGTAATGAGTCGTGTTGGACCAAAGCATAGGGGACCTGAAGAGACGATGATCTATAGAATTTACGAGCACCAACTTGTTTTGAGGGTGGCTTGCAAAGTTCCAAGTTTCCAACCATTTTGAAGACTGTTGCGATTAAGTCTTGGTGCTACTTGCATTTGTAATCATCAAATCTGTGATCAAGTTTGGGTCATATTTGGATCCTTGACAAATAGGTGAAGGTTTTGGTTGCCCATGAGTGGAAAGAAATAAATGGTTAATTCAAAAAATTTTAATATTTTCTTTAATATCTATTTTTGGTGCATCTGAACTCAGATTTTTTTTTTTTTAATAAAAATTTTGGGTAGCTGAAGGGAAGCACAACTTCACAATTGGGTTGTGATAAATATTTTAAAGAAACATACAAAAGTGGTGTGAAGGGTCATGCGGTTAAGGAGACCAATATCATCTTCGACTTGCTTATGGTTGGTGCAATGGACATATGGTCTAGGAAGCACAAACTTAGACATGGATGCAGATATGGGGCACGATATTTGTAAAAAAAAAAAAAAAAAAAAAAAAAAAAGACAACACAGACACAACAAAGATACGGAAAAAAATAAATACAAGTATATTCTTCTATTGTTAACATAATAATTTTACTAAAATATTAAAAAAAAAAACACCAACAATATATGGTTTTATGTCGTTCATTCCTTTACGAAGGACAATTCTCGCCAAGCAAGACTTATGTCCACAAGTTTAACTTCATAAATATGTATAGATAAATTTACCAATTTAACAATATTTATTTTCGATTTTGACTATCTAAATCTTTTTTTTTTTAGACACAACCTATAAGAAGCATAGACACAACAATAATACGATTATTTTCCTTGTTTTTATTGGACACAGCACATGGCATGTCTGACATGGTTTTTGGTGTGTCTGCGTTGCACACGTGTCCGATATGGACATGGCATTAAGCGTGTCTGGGCTTCTTAGCATATGGTTGTCTTGAGTCACTTGACCATGAGCAAGCAATAGTAACTCGAGTACCTGGGTGAGCTGAGGTGGAGATTTGTTAGGCCCTAGCTTATAAGAGTATGGTCTTCGTCGTGATTTTCAAGATAGCAGATCAAGCTTTTGTGTCAGAGGTCCCTAGCTCATACTTATATTACAGTTATCACAATGGCCTATGTTTCTTGGTACATAAGGTGGCCCATGTTTCTCCACAACACACAAATAGAGGGTTTTTCTAGAATTCCCTTTTAGCAAATGCAAACTTTAAAACTCAATGTTCCAATTGAGAATATTGTATTATTTTTACAGTCTTTATGGAGTGGGTTGCTTATTTTTGTTTATCACCATCTTTTTGTCTTGATGGCCAGTACTTATGTAGTTATTGTACATGTTTCAGATTTTCTAATGACGATCTTGCTTATTTTTTTCCAGGGAGTAAGTCAAGTTTTCTTCTTCTTCTTTTTTTATCTAGTTTTGTTTTGGACGCTTCCACACATTCCTCATGTAAGTATGATAAACTTTCCAGCCTATATTTCATGATGGTATGAAAGAATGGAGCTGTTGCAAACAAAGAAGCCATGATTTCAGCCTATTCTTAGCAATTCCGGGGTAAGTTATTACATTTACTCATCCTTGTACCACTGGACTAGTGAATTGGTATCAAATTTTTGTTGTAGTGTAGTATCATTGACACTATTGCTGGCCAAAATAAGTAATTTTACCTTCTATTGGCTTCCGTTTTTATGACTAGTTTTTCTTCTGTATCAGTTTTTCCCCTGTGCTTTTAGTTGTAACTACAGTTCCTTTTTTTTTTAAATATCTGATCAGTTTTGTTTCTATTAACCTTCAGAAGTTTAGATACTTAACTAATGATTTGTTACCTAACCAATTTCACTAATATTCAAACCCATCTGATGTATCTCCATTATATGTGAATGTATTATGCTCTCCACGGTCCTTCAAACTGATTTTCTCAGTTGTTTTTGTGAAAAATGCTAATATGAAACAACCACATGCTTGCACTTAATCCTTCAGAAGCATTAAAATGGTACTCTATCTGGAGAATCATGCATAGAAGATGCTCATTCCCTTCACATAGGTTTTTGAAATAGACAGATATAGTAAGCTTACCATCCGTTCTCGGATACAATGACCACATCGGCATAATTTATCATTTAACACCACAATCTAATTTATCACTAGTTTACTACTTTAAAACAATCATCCAATCAGTTTTTTTTGTCATGGTTAATCCAGTTAGTTATTGAATTAAATATTAAACCTTATGTGCACTTTGCCTTAGTAGTAGCTTCTCAACTCTTTATTCTATTAATGAAGATGTAAGACAGGTAAGCACACTACCGAGAAGCCAGTTACCAAGGCAGTATCAGCAAGCTCCCAAAAGCCTACTTCATCTCTTGTTCAGAATAAAACAACTGATGTTAACTGTTCAAGGTGTCGCCAAGGCTTCTTTTGCTCTGATCATGGTATGATTCTTTCTGCAATGATATGTCTTGAAACTGGCAGCAATTATTTCAAACATTGCGACATTGTTCTTTTTGCATTTGGAGTCCCAGTGGTTTGGGCAGTTTAAAATAGTTTATCTTGCACATTAGATTAGTTAAATAATGACACCGATAATATTTTCTTCAGGCGTCCAAACCGGGCCTTCAAAGCTGGCTATGGTGCCAACTCCAGCAGAAAATGATCAGGTTAAAACCTTGCCTACTCCGGTCAAGAAAATAGTTGGCTTGGATGAGCCTCAAATTTGCAGAAATAAAGGTTGTGGCAAGACCTTCACAGAGAAGGATAACCATGAGACAGCATGTGAATATCATCCGGGTCCTGCAATTTTTCATGACAGAATAAGAGGGGTACGCTCTTATAATTTTTTTTTTTTTTTTTTTTTTTGAGATTTTTATGTTCTGATACTTGATTTCTGTTATTTGATGCTTAAAGCAACCGGTTTGAGTACCAGCAGAATTCTCAAAATGCTTTGTGCTTATGATATTCAAATTGGTATGTGCATGCAGTGGAAGTGCTGTGATGTTCATGTGAAGGAATTTGATGAATTCATGGACATACCACCATGCACTAAGGGCTGGCATAATGCGGATGTTGCATGAACGGCACAAACCTTCCAGCTTCTTTTCTTCATGGTCTTCTGTCTCCAAACTGTCTGAGATGTATGACGGCCAAATGTTCCAAGAGTTGATTAAATTGTTGCTTTCTTTTTAGAATTGTTTCAAGAGGTACAATAGATCTTATGGATAATATTAGCAGATTGTGCTGCTGCATATTAGATTGGAACCATCACTCTGTGTTGGGAACTTTAGAATTCAAACGCCAGAGTTGGCTATGAAAATAGATGCATAGTATTTGGAGTGATCTTTCTCAATGTTGGCAATCCTTGATTTTTTTTATTTTTATTTTTTTTCCTCCCATTTTAAGAATTTTACTAGGGAGAAAATTCTTGAAACATTTTTCTTCTTTTTCACTAGAGAATAATCAGTTGGAATATTTTTAAATGTAAAACATTTCGTTTTGTCACGGGCTGTCCATATTCGATCGTATTTGTAGAGCATAGTAAAGTACAATATGCATATTCTTGTTTGCAACAGCTGTTTGTTGATATGCATTGCCTGCAGTCTCTATCCTATACAAGGGAGGGAACTAAATTCCTCGACTACAATCTCTAGCAGTTCTAATCAATTTGTAATTTGTTCTATGGGCGAGTTAAAAGATCAATTTGTAATTTGTTCCATTCAAAATTTTAAATTAAAGACTTCTACTTTATATAGTTAAAATTTTAACGGATTTTTACATATCGATCTCTTAATTCTTTAAAAATTGAATATCGATTTTTCAAAACTTTATATTTTTGATTTTAGTTTCCTAGAACATTTAAGTTACACAATTTTAGTTACTTCGTTACCCGAGTTAATTTTTTAGTCCTTTATACTCGTTATACCCTTGAAAAGGGAGGAAAAAGTCAGTTATTTTTCTCTCTTTTCTCTATTCCTCCTCATCTCTTTCTTTCTTCTTGGTTGGATTTTTCTCTTCATCTTTTTCTTTTACTCTCTTCTTGGTTTGCTTCTCTTCTCCATCCTCAACCTCTCACTTTAATTGGGTTCCTTCTCCATTCTCAATCTCTTTCTCCTTGATTGGTTTTTCCTTCTGAGGGTAAGGATGAAGAAATTGAAATTTTCTGAATTGTTATTAGGGTTAATGGGATTGGATAGTAGGAGAGCTTGAGAGAGGAGAAGGAAGGGAAGACGATGATGAGATGGAAGGAGAGGTTTGAGAGTCATTATAACTTTCCTAACTAAATCATAGACATTTAGATCATTTTAATAATGGGGTATTTACTGGTTTGTCCCTCAAATTTTTATATATTATGATTTAGTCCCCAAATATTCATATTTAGGATTTAGTCTCTCAAATCTTCTAAGTTACTACAATTTAGTCCCCTTCCCCAAATCCCCCAAAATTTTGACCTGATATTACCATTTTACTTCTCCTTATTCATTCTTTCTCTTTTTCATCTCCTCTCATTTTCTTGATTATTCCTCCTCTCTTCTCCTTCTCTCTTCCTCCTCTCTTCTCCCAATGAAGAAAAGAGGAAGAAGAGAGAAGGAGAAGAGATGAGGAATAATGAAGAAAAGGAGAAGAGAAGAGAAAGAGAGGAGGAAGAGAAAGAATGAATAAGGAGGGGTAAAATGTTAATATCAGGGAGATTTGAGAAGGGGAACTAAATTGTAGTAATTTAGAAGATTTGAGGGAATAAATCTTAAATATGAAGATTTTGGGGACTAAATCATAATATATAAAGATTTGAGAGACAAAAAAAACCAGTAAATACCCTTTTAATAATATATAAAAATGAAAAAAAAAAAAGAAACAAAAAGAATTAAAATGGTGTAACTTAAACATTTCGGATGATGAATCGATATTCATTTTTTAGGGAATTAAGGGATCGCTATATAAAAATCCCAAATTTTAAACAGAGAGGACCAGTAACGGGGGCTTTTGGACCGCCTATTCTGATGCCTGCAGCGGGATCTAATTGGCGCTTCGTTTTCGTGCTGCGTTTCATCTCGCGTGTTATTCTGGTGGATTACCAAACCAGAAACCAACTGGGCCTGAGCGGCAGCACCGCAGCGTATCAGCCCTCGCTCCTTGGAAGGTCAGATCCCCTTCCACGCGGCGAGAGGCCGTGCGCTCCCCTGGCGGGATGGCCCCCCTGCTGACCTGGCATCTACACGTCGCAAATCCTCAGGATGTTTCCCTTCCCTCGACTTGCTTTTCTTCATCTTGCAAGCGGAGGCGACGAACGAATGGGGATTGGGGGATCAAAACCTAACCCTAGCCCTAGCTTCGAGAGTGAAATGGAGGGTAGATCGAAGAGACTGTGGGAAATGGAGCTCGACGCTGCCCGAGCGCTGGCGGAGATGGCGAAGATCGAAGCGGGGAGTGAGGAGGGAGGGAAGAGTTCGAGGAAGCGGATTATGAAAGAAGCGAGAGCTAAGGCTTGCGGAGGGAGCTCGCATGATTTGAATATCTCGAGATCCGAGGTATTGTTTGTTTGTTTCCTCTTCTTTTTAGTGAGTATTTGTTGTTTTGCTTTAGTTAGGGAGGAGATTAACGTGTTGGAACCATACTTATGATCGGATTTGGGATGAAAGAATTAGGAAAAGGTGAGATCTTTGAGAACATTTAGGGTTAATTCTGGGTAAAATTGGATAGTTGTGTTGAAAAGGAAGAACGAAGTTGTAGTTCAGCCAGAGAATTTTATGTGTTATTTGTTTAAAAGCATAAACAGGGGGTAAATCCCGCTGCGCTCTATTAATAAGAGCTCAAGTAACATTACATAGTAATCCCTCTCACTATGGGTGATATAGGATATCTAAACGTAACGAAGTAAAAGATACACAATAAAGAGTTGCAAATGGTGCCAAAGAACACGGGAACTCCAACTGTCCTGGTCTCGCGTGGGTACTGGGGTGTTGACTTTGGTTGCTGTGGCCTCGGGGTCCTCTGCTGCTGTCTCGGATGCCTCTGGATCAACAGAGGGTAAATGGTCCAGCCTTCTACACTGATTCCCGCACAACGTCCCTGTAGTGGATAGCCTCCGGCCCCTTCTACACAAAATAAAGTTATCCTCAATATGATAACAACAAATCATAGTAGATGAATGGCAATTTCTGGAAATATTGTTACGTTCAAGCCAAACATTCCACTGGTAACATGGTTCGTCTTAGGGTGGAACCTGTGTCTGGTGTGCCTCTCAGATGCCTGATCTCCCACTAGTCAGGCAGGGAGGTACCGTAATACCCCCAACACCGCATAAGCCCTGCCTTGCTAGTAAAAGAATGCCCATATCATCCTAAAGAACAGACACGACACGAATATGTGATACAGTCTCTTAGGATCCAATGCATAAAGGGCAAATCCTTACATGCTATATTTTTGGAAAATAGTCTTTGATACAAACAATCCAGTAAGAAGACTGATGAGCTGAGGCCTTGTAATCTCTCTGGTTGTGTAAGCCCCACTGTAGTAGAGTTGGGACTACCTTAACAAGTGCCCTTGGAGTAGAGAGAATTTAATAGCGTAATGATTGTTAGTGACGCAGGACGGAAGCGGAATTAGGGTTAGGGTTTTGAAAATTAGGGTTTTCTAGGGGAATTGGGGAAGAAAAGATTGATTGGGGAAAACTTTTGGGATTTGGGAATCCACCCAGGCCTACGCCCACTCTCCACGAATCCACGAGGAAAGATTTCTGACTCAGCGAATTCCACGCCAGAAATTTCTCAAGAATTTTCTCAAAATATTATTCATCTCTTTCAATACTCCATACAACCATATATATAGGGAAACCCTAACAAACAGAATCCTAATAAAATCAAAACTCCTAATCAAATCAAATATCTAATACAATCCCAATCCTAATCAAATCAAATCAAATCAAATAAAATCTAATCCTGATCTCCATCAATTCTCCCCGGCTTAAAAAAATTCATCCCCGATGAATGCTGAGATAAGTAATGATACACACGTCCGAGTTGAACTGATCAACATCCACGAAGTATTCCAATTAGGCCATGGTGGTGGTCGAGGAACCATAGCTTGTGCATCATATCTGAATAAAAGTGGTAGAGGGGGAACTGGCTTCGTTAATGAATTTGTATCGAACCATGGTAGATCTGGAAAGACACCTGAATGTGAAACGTATAATTTCTTCACAATTTCTGGAAGCAACCTCTCAGGAGGAACCAAAACTTTCACTTCATTATCAAGTACAAATTCCTGCAAAATATTATGTAGATATACAACAAATTTGTACTCATCATTGCAAATTGCTATCTGTCTAGAGATCTCATCATGCATAACATGCATATCAGGCAAATGCAATGCAACAGAATCAAGTGGTACAACTCCAAAAAATAGATATATTGGTTTCCTAAAATGACATACATCAATCACCGCAAATGATATAACATCACTACACTGTGTGGGAATTTGATGAATCTCGAAAGGAAACTCCAAATGATTTCTAAAAAATAATATATTAGGATTAACCTGCCAAAATATGGGAATGATGCTCAAAGACTTACCGGTAGCAATATTAGTGTCAACTATTTCATACTCGGTTTCTTCATCTACATTTGACTCCAAAATTGAAGATCTAGTATCATGTGGGGATGCACTAGACTCTACCAAAACATTCTGAGCATCAGTAGTATCAGTAGTATTCTCTACAGTAGTATGAATATCAATAGGAATATGAATTTCAGTTGGTGAATATGTATTAGACTCTTGTTCCTCATTAATAATATCATCACTAAGTATAAAAGGAATAGGAGTATCGGCAATAAGAATAGACATGTTCGATTCCAATTGTGATTCAACTACAGTACTTTCCTTAGAAACATGAAGCTCAATAACTTCTGATTCGTCAACGTGATTAGGAGGCATGATATCTATGGGTACACTCTTGAGGGGACACTCATAATCATAACGCCAAGATATGCGACACTTAGAACACTTGGTCATGGTACATTGAAAGGCAGAGTGTCCATATTTGTCGCATTTAGGGCACTGTGTTCTAAATTTTAGAGTGAATCTATTTTCCAATTTATCTAAAAGACGAGTCCTATAATACGTAAGAAGATACTCTTCAATAAGAATATCTTTCATCTCTTCCCATGAGTTTATAGGATTCCTATAACGTTCCTCACGATCTATCTCTACTGAAATCCAAAAATTTTTGGCTTGTCCCACTATTCGTCTTCTAGCAAATTGAAATTTACGTTTGCTAGACATTTCATAACAGTCAAAGTAACATTCCATATTCACTAACCAATCAATAAAGTCGCGAGTAGAGGAATACCCATCAAATACAGGATCTTTATACCAGAATTTTTCATCTATTATTTCTCTAGCAGCACGCAGATCATAAATATAATGTGATTTCTTTGACTCCGAGTGGCGACTAGATCGTGTTGTAAAATGAGACATACTTAATATAATGAATGGATCATGCAATGCAAATTAGTCAAGTATACAGATGATAGTGCAAAATCTAAGACTCAGACAACCCAAATGCATGCATTAAATTATTTCTCCCAATAAATTAATTGCTAAATGCAAATGAATATGAGATCACTAGAGAGAAACAATTAACTATTCCGTCACAAATTATTGCAATCCAATAATATTTGCAAAGAATTTAGTAGTTGAAATTCAGTTCAAGTTAAGTATCACCTGGAGAGATGAGTAGTTCACGTCCAAATTACCACTTTTTTTTTTTTTCTTAATGGGTCTGCACTGTCAGCGGGTGTGGGTCTGCACTGTTAGTGGGATCTGCGGGTCGGATCTGCGGGTACTGCTGTACTGATCTGAACCAAAAGTAGAATGGATCTGGATCTGCAGGTTGGATCTGATTCAATGCAAACCCAAACTTTAACCAAATCAAATCCAATAACTTTCTGTCCTTTTTTTCTCGCTGCCGTTGAGGAGGGGAAGAAGAGGGGTTGGTCGCGGAGGTGAAGGCGGGCGGCGGGTCGGTTGGCGATGGCGACGAGGCCGACGGAGGACGAGAACCACGAGGCGGAGGCGCCGGAGCCGGACGGAGGTGGAAGAAGTCGGCGGTTGCTGTGGAGGGCGGCGACGAGGGCGGACAGTGGTGGAGAGGGGCGGTGCTGCTGCTGCTGCTTTGGCTGAAGAAGGCGGCGGAGGCGGGCGGTGGACAGGGCGGAGGCAGGTGGGGCGGCTGTAGCGGGTAGGCGACGGCGGCAGGCGGCGGGAGTCGGGCGGAGTCGGCGTGGCTAGCGGGTTGCTGGCGGTGGGCGGTGCTGGCAGAGGGCGGCGGGCGAAGGCGGCGACGGAGGGGGTGGAGAACGGAGACGGGCAGCGACCGGAGGTGGAGGTGGCGTGGCTGCTGATGCTTCGGTTGAAGAGGCGGCGGGCTGGGTGGTGGCTAGGGGGAATCGGATTTGGTAGGATTTGGGGTTTTAGGGTTTTTGAAGCGCGTAGAAATAAAGGAGTGGGTGAGGATGGAGTGGGAGGATTTGAGGGAGAAAGAGAGCTTTTTTTTTTTTTTTTTTTTTTTTTTTTTTTTTTTCCTACAGATCAGATTTTTTTTTTTTTTTCTCTCTTGCTGGTTGATGGAGGGTGAAGATGAGGGTGGTTAGGTCAGGTGGAGGAGGAGAAAATAATTTTTAGGCTCTGATACCAATTTGACGCAGGACGGAAGCGGAATTAGGGTTAGGGTTTTTAAAATTAGGGTTTTTCTAAGGGAATTGGGGAAGAAAAGATGGATTGGGGAAAACTTTTGGGATTTGGGAATCCACCCAGGCCCACGCCCACTCTCCACGAATCCACGAGGAAAGATTTAACTCAGCGAAATCCACGCCAGAAATTTCTCAAGAATTTTTCTCAAAATATTATTCATCTCTTTCAATACTCCATACAACCCTATATATAGGGAAACCCTAACAAACAGAATCCTAATAAAATCAAAACTCCTAATCAAATCAAATATCTAATACAATCCCAATCCTAATCAAATCAAATCAAATCAAATAAAATCTAATCCTGATCTCCATCAGTTAGTCTAGTCTATCTACACTGGATCACACAAAGGGCAACTCAACCTACAGTTACTGTCTACCATATCTCTATTGCTTGAATTATTTCATGTGGGCAGTTTATGCAGGAATGCTCAAGTTGGTTGAATACCATTTGTTGTGTGTCAAGCAGTCATCTTGGCCATTTGGAGGCAATATGTCAAATGCGTAGGTTGAAAAAATAGAACGAACTACCATTTTCATATTATTAAATTAACTGCTGCATATTCTCTCGTTTTACTATTTTTTGTAGTACAGACATTCATTAAGTATCTAAACCAGAGTGTAATATATGCTTATTCTGACCATTTACTATACAAGTGTTCACATATGAATTTTTTGTATTTAGTTACATAAGTGCAAGCAATAACATTTTTTTCTCTCTCTCTCTTCCTTTTTCATATCATCAAACAGTGCCTACTAATGCCAGTACCCTCAAGTTCATATTCTGACCTAATTTACAAGAACTAGGAAGGATGGATGGAGGACGGGCTATACTTGGTGCAGATGGTAGAAATCTATAAACTTTATTTCTTAAAACATTAGTGCATGATAAGTATTCTAAAGCCCAATTTTATTTATTTTATGTGTTTTCTCTGAGAGCGAGTAGTGAGTATTTAGAAAACTCAGAAAATACTAGAATTATTAGTTGAGAACTCAAAATTTTGATATATATGTGTGTGTATGTGTGTGTGTACAAAACTCAAAAAATAAAATAAGTTAAATATAATAAAACACGCTTCACATCTTACCAATATTAGAACAATAGGTCCGACAAAAGGTCTAAAAACTGTTTGTGATCTCGGCCTAGAGTTTTCCCGAAAATCAATCCGTTTACTAACTCATCCTAATCAAATGAGTAAATGAGTTCTCATTTTGTTCGGTTTTTTTTGAAGAGTTTCTTCATCTCGGCACATTCGCAGAAGCATCCGGAGAGTGAGTCCGATTATTAGAATGAATTCTCTTTCTTTCAAAACACTGATGGAAAGATGAGTTACGAATAAATGTTGTACAAGATGTTCAAAATTTTAAATATAATGAATTCCTGGCATTAGGATTCATGGTGGTATACTGGATATGGTTTGAGAATATTGGATGTTTCTTCTGAGTCTTGCTGCTTCTTAAACTTGATGGAATTATTCCAAATTTAATTAGTAGCATAGGCTATTGATGATGGAAAAACTTGCCTGGTGTCTCGATATGGATGTTTAATTCTGGTTTCTTAAAATCCAGAATTCTGCATTCGAGCTACTTGAATTAAGATGAATTGTAAACAACTAAATAAGGCTCAAAACTGGACAATTACAGTTCGTTATATTCTATTTAGCAACCAATTCTGAGATTTTGTTAGTTCCAGCAACATTGCATGGACATTTACGATGCACTGACTTGTGACAAATTTTAAACACACATAAAATAGCATCAATATTTGTCCGGCTTCATAATAGAAGTGTTTGTGCGACTTAGGTCACTGGTGATGGAGTTTCTGGTCACCACGTCACATATTTCTATTAGTTTGGCATGTACACTTGCAGTTTAAAATAAACTATAAGATTATTAATGTTAAAAATTAATTGGGAAAGTATTAAAGAGAAACTTTATTATGAATATTTTTTTCCTTTTGTTTCTTGTGTAGTGAGCTTCACAAACAACTCACTCACAACAGGCGACTCTTCTTTATTAGCACTGATAAGGTTGCATAGGTTTTCATGTAAGTGCCATCTAGATAAAATTTCCTTGTCTCCTCCTACCCAAGAAAGACTTCCTATTTTCTTAGGCACCTTAAATTTGCTTACCAGCTCTGCCAAACTACTTCCTTCTCTGTAGAAGTGTGTTAAAAATGCCTTGTCCATGGGCCTGATCTTCAGACTGTTTCCCCATCTTAATTTGTTGGATTACCGTTCCCTGCATATCAAGTCAAGATGACATCAAGCACAACATCCATGTTCTTAACCTGCACAGATCCATGTAGAGTTCATGTATGCTTGTTCTCTTGTAGCCATTGTATCCGGTATATGATTGTTCTCAAGATAATAAAGCAAGAGAAGCTGTGGTGGAAGCAAGAATAAAGGTCGAACAGAATTCTCAATTGTCTGTTTCAAACATCAGCTGCCCCAGTAGTCATGTACCATGTTTTGGGCGTAGAATGAAGCAAAATATGACCGAGGTACAAATAATATTTCAACTCCTTAAAAGTTGGGTCTTGGATTGGAGATTGATATTTCTACTTCATAGGCCGAGAGGGAAGCAAGAAGAGTACATAGAGTTCTAGCCAATAGGGAGTCTGCTAAGCAGACAATTCGGCGGCGACAGGTAAGCGGAGTGGAAGTTTGAAGATAATACATGTAGAGTGCAAGTGTAATAAAGCATTTTAAGTTTTAAAGTATTTTAAGCTCATTTAAGAGTAAGACTTAGTGAGATGTATCGTATCTCTTCTTCAGGCCCTTCGTGAGGAGTTGATCAAAAGAGTTGCAGATTTATTACTGGAAAACAAGAATATGCAAGTGGTTTGTGACTCACACTTTGGCAAACAAAGATAAATATTTATCATTTTAGACTGAAATTTTCCTCACATTTTTTTGAGGTAAAGTACTACAGCTATTGTTTTAAATGAATTCGTGAGTTTATCTTTCTTTTAATGTGGGTTTTTGATTTTCCTTTGGGGTTAATTGACGCAGGACGGAAGCGGAATTAGGGTTAGGATTTTTAAAATTAGGGTTTTTTTAGGGGAATTGGGGAAGAAAAGATGGATTGAGGAAAACTTTTGGGATTTGGAAATCCACCCAGGCCCACGCCCACTCTCCACGAATCCACGAGGAAAGATTTTGACTCAACGAATTCCACGCCAGAGATTTCTCAAGAAAATTTCTCAAAATATTATTCATTTTTTTTTTAATACTCCATACAACCATATATATAGGGAAACCCTAACAAACAGAATACTAATAAAATCAAAACTCCTAATCAAATCAAATATCTAATACAATCCAATCCTAATCAAATCAAATCAAATCAAATCTAATAAAATCTAATCATGATCTCCATCAATTCTCCCCGGCTTCAAAAAAATGAACCTCCGGTGAATGACGAAGATGATAACTATCAAGCAAATCCGGGTCGAGTTGCTGGACTTCTTCGGTGCGCAACCAAGTGCAATCTGAATCTGGACGTCCACGCCATCGCACCAAATAACGCTGATATCCACCATCAGCAGTCGAAACAATCTCATCATCCAATATGTCTTCAATCTGATCTACATGATGCTTGCGTGGAGCAGGAGGAGGCGGTGTGCGGATGGAAAAATGTCGACGTCCAGGCGAAGCAGATGATGGTAGATCTGGAATAACCGCTGGATAGTCAAATGGAGCACGATATGGAGTCAGATCCTCGACGTTGAAAACTGGATTGATCCCAAGATTGTGGAGGATCGCAAGCTCATAAGCATTAGAACCAATCCTCTTTAGAACTCGGTAAGGACCCATACGTCGAGCATGAAGCTTCTTCAAGGTTCCTGGCGGGAACCTCTCTGGACGCACTCTAACCATCACCTCATCATCCACTGCAAATTCCAGCAATCTTTTGTGCGAGTCTACTGCAGACTTGTAGTTATTATTACTAATTGCTATTTGCCGACGAATATGATCATGCAAATCATGCAAATGTTGTGCAAAAGACTCGGCTGAAGCACTAGGCCTATCACCTATTGGGAGTGGAAGAAGGTCTATAGGTTTCCTAGGTTTATATCCTGTAACTACCTCAAATGGACTCATCCCAGTAGACCTATTGACTGAACTATTATATGCAAACTCCGCTATAGGCAAAACAAGATCCCACGTCGCTAAATGGTCGCCCACTAAGCATCGAAGCAAATCACCTAAGCTACGATTGACTACTTCTGTCTGACCATCTGTCTGTGGATGATAAGCAGTGGAGAACTTAAGTGTGGTACCCATTTTCTTCCAAAGAGTTCGCCAAAAATGACTTGTGAATCGAACATCTCTGTCAGAAACAATTGATTTAGGAAGACCATGCAAACGAACTACCTTTTTACAGAATAAGTGTGCAACATGTGAGGCATCCGAAGTCTTGTGGCAAGGAATAAAATGTGCCATTTTGGAAAACCGATCCACCACGACTAATATTGCATCATGCTTCCTAAGTGTGCGAGGGAGTTCTAAAATGAAATCCATGCTAAGATGCTCCCAAGGTGCAAAGGGTATGGGTAATGGTGTGTAGAGCCCTGTATTCTGCTTCCTACCCTTAGCTACCTGACAAACTCGACAATGAGACACAACTCGTGCAACATCACGTTTAATGCTTGGCCAATAAAATCGGTCCTCTACAAGAATGATAGTTTTATCTCGACCGAAATGACCAGCAATCCCTCCTGCATTCATTTCCCAAATCAGATGATCGCGCAAAGAAGTATTGGGAATGCAAAGACGAGTACCTCGAAATAAGAAGCCATCAACAATGGTGAAGGCATCTACCATAATAGGGGATCCTGAGTCAAAGATGAAAAGATGTCACCAAAGTCCTGACAAGTAGGATAGTCTTGAATGATACGCTCAAATCCGATAACTTTTGCACTCATTGTCTGTAAAGTGCAAAGTTTCCTACTCAAGGCATCAGCGGCTTTATTTTCAGTTCCTGCACAGTGTTTGAGTACAAAATTGTACTCCTGAATAAACTCAAGCCACTTGATGTGTCGATGCCCTACTCTCTTTTGGGAATTGATATAGCGTAGAGCTTGACGGTCTGAGTAGAGCACGAACTCTTTTGGTAGCAAATAGTGACGCCAATGACGCAAACATTGCACTACTGCATAAAACTCTTTGTCATAAACATCATAGCGCTGTTTCGTCTCATTCAATTTTTCGCTAAAAAAGGCGATAGGATGGTTTTCTTGGCTTAAAACACCTCCTATACCTACGCCTGATGCGTCACATGCCACCTCAAAAACCTTCGAGAAATCTGGAAGATGAAGAACTGGAGCAGTAGTCAACTTCTCCTTAATCTCCTCGAAGGCATGAGCAGCAGATTTAGTCCAGTGAAACTCCCCTTTCTTAAGACAATCAGTGATCGGAGCCATAATGGTACTAAAGCCCCTAACAAATCTCCTATAAAATGTGGCCAGACCATGAAAGCTTCTGGCCTCATGGATCGTATTAGGAGTAGACCATTCTCTTATGGCCTTAACTTTGTCAGGATCTGCTGCTACTCCGTCTTTAGAGACGATAAACCCAAGAAAGTGAACAGAGGAAGCTAAGAACGCACATTTCTTCAAATTGACAAATAGTTTCTCTTTACGGAGAGTCTCTAAAACTTGTGTCAAATGAGAAAGATGCTCTTCTTGGGTTTGACTAAAGACGAGAATGTCATCAAAATAGACAATAACGAACTTGCCTAAGAAATGACGTAATATTTGAGTCATAACTCTCATAAATGTGCTGGGTGCGTTAGATAAACCAAAAGGCATGACCAGTCATTCATATAATCCGTCCTTAATTTTAAAGGCAGTTTTCCACTCATCACCTTCGCGGATACGAATTTGATGATATCCGCTTCGAAGATCTATCTTCGAAAAGATTTGAGAGCCAGCCATCATATCTAGTAAGTCATCAAGTCTAGGAATGGGAAACCTATACTTGACGGTAATTCTGTTGATGGCGCGACTGTCAATACACATCCTCCAGCTACCATCCATTTTAGGTGTGAGTAGAGCGGGAACGGCACAAGGACTCAAACTCTCTCTAATAAAGCCTTTCCGCAATAACTCATCGACCTGTCTTCTCAATTCAGCGTGCTCAATAGGATTCATCCTATAATGAGGTAAATTTGGCAAACTGGAACCAGGTACGAAATCAATGGCATGCTGAATATCTCGAAGGGGAGGAAGTTCATCAGGTAACTCATCGGGCATGATATCTTGAAAATCAGAGAGAATCTGATGAATCTCAGGATGGTAAATGACAGGTGGATTAGAAGACTCTCCTAAAGCAATTACCGCATACACTAGTCCCTCCTCTAAACTCTCCTTGAGGAACTGTGATCGACTGACCAAGTGAAGAGACTTTTTATGCACCTGTCCTGTGACTTTTTCGCTCTTCGGTCTCTCTTCACTAGACTTAGGCGGCGCGGGTTTCAAGACAATTTTCTTTCCATTAAATTTGAATGTATGTGTTTGATTTGCCGAAACTCGTCACGTCTAAATCATACAACCATGGCCTACCAAGCAAGATATGTGCGGCGGTCATATCTAACACATCGCACCAAAGCTGGTCCTGATAGCTCGACATCTGAATAGGCACTAGACAACGCTGGGTAATAGATTGAGCAGTTTTATCTACCCATGTTACGTTGTATGGTTGTGGATGGGGTTCAGCTTTGAGGCCCATTTTCTCAACAGCTGATCTTGAGATAATATTCACACAACTACCCCCGTCAATCATTACGCGATAGCTTTTTTCCCCGTGTGTGATGTATGTAGTGAAAACGCTAGACCTACGCCAATCTTCATCTTTCGTTTTAGTGTAAAGACACCTAACGACATTTAAGCGTACATTTGAAATGACTATTTCCTCGTCTGACTCACTAGCGTCTCCTACTGGTTCATATACTTCCTCCTCAAGATCATCATCATCACCATTATGCTCTCCTTCTACGAGTAAAGCTCTAGTGGGACACTGTGAAGCTATGTGGCCATACTCGTGACACTTGAAACACTCTACACCTTTCACGCCCTGTTTAGATGACTCACCCATTACGGTTTTACCTTTAAAGTCTTTATTTTGTTGGGTGTTAGCTTTCTTATTAGCTTCAAAAGGGCTTCTGGATTGCTCCCCGGCTTTAGGAGTGAACTTACGGTCAGCAGAAAATTTGAGAGAATGTTCAATATCCTCTGCTAATTGACAAGGTTGAGCTAGGGAACTTATATTTCGTGAATGGATATGCATAGCTCGTTGTATGTCTGCACGTAGTCCAGAACGAAATCTAGATATCGCCTAATGTCGGTCCTCTCGCAAATCACACCGAAGTGTCAATTCATCAAACTGAGTCATGTATTCTTGGACCGTCATGCTCCCTTGTCGCAGACTGTGCAACCTATCTAAAAGGTGACCCCTAAATGTGACTGGAAGATATTTCTCTTTGAGTCTAGCTTTCATGTCATTCCAAGTCTCTATCGCATCTAGGTATCTGTCACACTCTCTTTCTACTGATGCCCAATATATCCTAGCGGGTCCTGTCAATCGCATCCGGGCAAATCGTATTTTACGCTCTTCAGGCATATCATACCAATCGAAATAGTAATCCATGTCTGCGAGCCAGTCACTAAAGATTTTAGGGTCATGAGTGCCATTAAACGTAGGTGCCTCAATTTTTATTCTACGTGTGATGTCATCTTCAGTACGTCTAGTTCTAGGGATGCTCTCATCTCTATTTCTTTCATTCCGATTTCTTGGCCCTCTATCGTAATTTCTTTCATTATACTCATTCTTATAAATTTGATCATTTTGTTCTTCCATGTGTCGTTCTAGTACATCCAATCGTTTATCAACAATTTTAAATTGTTCCATTTGTTCGGTGATAGTTTTTAATTGTTTCATCATGATTTCTAACTTTTCATCCACATTACTAGAACTTGATGTGGTCATTTTACCGTTTCGAAGAAGCATACAATCAAACAAACGGATGCAATGCAATTTCCTAAACTCAGTCAAATTCTATATGCGTGCACTATATGATCAAATAAAATTTTCCTAAGATTTAGTTTCTAACATGCAAGGAAATGAGTCCTAAAATATGTATATGCAGCAAACAATAAGTTGGCAAATATTTATTAGTAATTCTAACTAACAATCTTATGCAGAATTTTCACAAAATAATTGTAAAATTTTGCTGAAGAAAATGGGTTAGTTTAGAGATTACCCAAATACCGAAGAAGTTCGTACACTTGTAGTAGTCCCTTGGAGTCTTCCAAGGTTGGTTCGCCTGCTGAAGAGTGCTGAAATCCTGCCACAATTGTTGGAAATAAATCCAGGAATGCAACGCTTCGAATCTGGCTTGAATTGGGCTCCGAACGGGCTCCAAATCACTACTTTTCTGCTTAACGGGTCTGCACTGTTAGTGGGTGCACTGCTGTATTGATCCGAAACCCAATAGCGAACAAACCCAAAACCCAATAACTTTCTTCTCCTTTCTCTCTCTCTCTGTGCTTCCCTAATGGTTTCCCGTTCGAATCTCTCGTTGTTTCAGGTTGGTTCCAATGGGGGACGAGGGGAGCAGCGACCCGATGCCGCTGAAGAGGGCGAGGACCGGAGATCTGAAGAGGGTGGCGGAGATCGTGATGGTTCTCTCGACGATGGAGAAGATGAGAGGGGGGAAGGATCCGACGGCAGTGGAGAAGGCGCTGGCGGTGGGGGGAGTTAGGACGAAGGCGGTGGAGAAGGCGGAGAAGGCGCTTGCGGCGGAGGGCGGCGTTGCAGGCGGGTGAGGATGATGAGATGAAAGCGGATGTTGATCTTGACGAAGGCGACTGGTGAACTTGGAGTGGACGGACTAGGCGGCGTTGGCGGTGCTCGTGGGGACGTCGAGTGCTGCTGCTGTGGCGGAGGTCAGCGACGTGGTGGCGGACGGCGACGGCGATGGCGACGAGAGGGTTGTCTCGGCTGCTGCGGTGCTGCGGAGGCGAAGGAGGGGAGTTGCGGCAGAGGGCGGTGGTGGCGACGTGGGCGACCTGCTGGATCTGGTGGAGAGGACGGTGGATCTGGTGGAAGGGAGGGCGGACGAGACGAGGGCGGCGGCTAGAGTTTTGGGGGGGGGTTTGAGTTTTTGGGGCTTTTGGTTGTTGCGGGTAGAGGAAGGAGTGGATGAGGGTGGAGAGAGTTGTAAATTTTTTTTTTTTTTTTCTCTCTCTCTCTCTTCTCTTCTTTCTACAGATCTGATTTTTTTTTTTTTTTTTTTTTCTCTCAACAGATCAGATCTGTTTTTTTTTTTTTTTTTTTTTTTTTTTGGTTGAAGGAGGGTGAGGATGAGGGTGGCTAGGTGAGGTGGAGGAGGAGAAAATAATTTTAGGCTCTGATACCAATTTGACGCAGGACGGAAGCGGAATTAGGGTTAGGGTTTTTAAAATTAGGGTTTTTCTAGGGGAATTGGGGAAGAAAAGATGGATTGGGAAAACTTTTGGGATTTGGGAATCCACCCAGGCCCACGCCCACTCTCCACGAATCCACGAGGAAAGATTTTGACTCAACGAATTCCACGCCAGAGATTTCTCAAGAAAATTTCTCAAAATATTATTCATTTTTTTTTTAATACTCCATACAACCCTATATATAGGGAAACCCTAACAAACAGAATCCTAATAAAATCAAAACTCCTAATCAAATCAAATATCTAATACAATCCAATCCTAATCAAATCAAATCAAATCAAATCTAATCCTGATCTCCATCATTAATCCTATTGTGATACTTGATAATCCATGAACATAGCTTAGTGATCGTGCAATATCTGCTTTGGACTAGGAAAAGGAGCTGATGATGAAAGAGTACCTTTCATTGAAGGAAAGAAACAAAGAATTAAAAGATCAAGTGAGGCTCAACGGGAGGTTTCATCAGAATATCTCCATGAATGAAATTTATTTTCCTTGCATTTGTATTTCTCACTGACGGAAGTTATGTTCCTTGATGGAATTTATATTTTGCATATGGCTAACACAATAAAGTCTAAGGTTGAGTTTGATGTGGGAATTACGTCAAGACATGCAGACACATCAACATCTCCTTCGACTAAGCTCTCATTAGTTGCTCCTGGCAGACCATCTACCCCAGCATGGGATCCCTTGCCTTCCATTTCTCCAAATGCTGCTGCATGCTACGAGGAAGGCGGTTCTAGTGGAGTTGGTGCATCAAAGAGCATGTTCTATGCGCCACCATGTGCTTGGTTCTACCCTTTGCCTCTTCAAACATCTGAATGCTGCACCCTTTCTTGGTCATCCACTGATGATGTTGCAGACTTCATTGCTAGCCACCATGATCTTAGGCATGCCTTCCGAGAGGGGAACAATTCAGAGAGGGCATCTCTGCATGTTGGAAGCAATAAAGATGATTTATCGACAGAAACAGCAGCCCCTGACGAAGAGAAAAGGAATGCTGGTATCGGCCTTGAAGAGATGCCAATAGGATATGATGAACATGATGAAATCTCAGAACACAATGCAAGTGTAATACGGACACATTCCGAAGAGGCTGTGAATCCTTGTCCAGGCGATAAAGGTGAACGAGGAGTGGGTAGCCTAGCTGATAGTATGATGGACCAAGTTGGCACTGTTGAAGCAGAAACGCCACAGGTAGCATCAATTTCACCACCTAAGAAATTAGTGGATCCATCTGCGGCTGCTGCAGCAAGAGAGAGGAGGAAGGAGCTCAGCGAGCTTAAATATCACCACTGGAGGCAGAGTAGCCTGCATGACTAAGCTCTTGAGTGAGGTTGTAATATTGGTGATTTCCCAGTTTTATTCGTCTTCGATATCATTCTAATCACAGTCATACTTGCTCATGCTGGCCTTGCTTTTTGTCATCTAACCCTTTCTCATCAGTGTGCCTGGGGCACCTAAAAAGTTTCGGTAATAAACTTGGTTGATGAATCCTTTGCTTCTTTAGACTAAAGTTACGGTGTGATTCGTTCAGGTTGTTTTGGCTCGCTATAGACGCTATCGCCTTTGTCCCTGCGCTGGGTATTCCTTCCAAGGGCATACCTTTCCATCAAAGAACCTAAACTAGGGGTGTGCACATCCTGGAGGAAGGGCACACCTTTCCATGTAAGGACCTAAACTAGGGGTGTGCACATCCTGGAGGAAGAAGGATGGGGTTGCTTTCCTCATGTGGGGGGTAGGTCGAATGGATCTTTGGCTACGAGTCACCTGGTGGAGACACGTCATTCTTGTTCTATAGGCCGGCCATTCTTGTTCTATAGGTCGGCCGTATTGCACTGGTAAAGCTCCAAACTGCACAACTGTAGCCAGAGATGCTCTGTTTGTGGCATGCTCTGGACGTGCTTCTCCATTACTGTGCAGAGAGTGCAACAGTGGTGGGGTATATGGTGCTTCCCCTGCAAGCGCAGGCCAGAGCTGCAGTCTTGCTCTTGTTGTATCTCGACCTTTTGTGTATGGCAACTTGGTACTGTTTGCAGTTTTCTGCGAGGAATCGTCTGCCCAGTGATGGGCCAACCTATTGTTGTCCGGGCTACAAAAAAAGTTGTATAAGTAGGCCTGCTATGTAACCACAATTAAGGATGGAATTGGGTGGGGTTGAGAGTTAGTCTTTTCGTCCGTTCTGTTCAAAAATATCCATTCTATTCAATTTTTTGAGTAAAAAAAATGATAATTTTAATTGAAATTTTTAGATAGAGTTGGTCAGGACGAGGCCTTCGAACGTGTCCATTCAAATGTTTCTCGGGTGTTTGCACGAAGTCATTAATTGTAGATATTTCCCTGTCATTAATTAAATCCTAATATCCATTCTATTCAATTTATAGCTTCAAATATTATATAGTGAAATATTCCCCTGTCAGTGTGGCTGCTTGATCTTGTTAGCCTGAGCGGCAGGGGTGATGCTTGTTGAGTTCCGTGCTCTCTGGTTGTGACTTCAGGGTGATGCTTTCTGTGCTCTGTTATTGATTGTGATTCTCCTAGACGAGATTTGGTGTAGAAGCATCGTCTAGGTTTGGCTTGGCTCTGGTTTCTCTGTAGTATCGTAAGAGTTCCTTGGATACGCTTAATGAATGACGTTTTAATCTTTTTGCTTTTTTTAGCATGTTTATTTGTTAAATAAAATCATATTTTTTTTCTTTTTTATTGTGGATTCATTGAGAAGCGATATTGAGAAGCGATGAGCAATCCTAAATTTCTCCTCATGCAACTTGTAGAGTGTGCAAGTAATGAGGTTTGAATCTATTATATATTATGAAATTTGAGAATGTGTTTGTTCTTTTACAAAATTTTCATTCGAGTGATTGGCAAGAGTAAAATATCACCCATCTGCTACAACTTTAAACATTCAGCACCGGTATTCTCATGCTTCGGCTTCGCCTTCGCCGACGGTGGGATCGTGATCGCCGCCGCCGCCGCCGCCGCCGCCGCCGAGCACGAGATGGAGAACTTGTGAATCAGGTTAGGGTTCTGGTTCCGATCGGGGAGCGCCGCCAGGATGCCGAAATTGTGGTCGGCGAAGCGGCGGAAGCTAGGGTTAGGGTTCTGGGCCATGGGGGACCGGGAAGAATCGAATCCGAAGATGTCCTCGTTGTGGAGCTCGAGGCCGGCGGTGGTGGATTCTGGAGGGGAAAAGAGGCCGACGAAGAAGCGATCCGGTTTGCGGGTCGGATCCGGCCCAGACCAGACTCTTCTGAGCATATCTGGTTTCGGGTGCGGATCCGCTAAGCAAAGAACTGGGGGCCTTCGAGTGGCGAGATTGGAGCGAGTTTAAATAGAGGGAGGGAGCGAGGGAGACGAGGAGGTGGACGGTGACACGTCACGTATTGGGGGGGGGGGGGTGGGCCCTCACCCGCTTCGGAACTCGAAAAGTAGAAGGCGCATCAAAAACTGCAGCAGGTTCTGGGTCCCACCTCTATATAATACTATTCATTCCGTATTAATAGCTGTTGGCTCTCCAACAGCAAACAGCAAGCACTATTAGCCGATACTTTACGTTGCATTTTTTTCGAGATGAACAAATATTTATGCATTTGTTAGTGATTATGCCCAAATGGCTGCGGGTGCCAAGTTTTTAATCGGGAGAAGTGTCCTACGTAGCATGGCTAAAAAATTATGGGAAAATTATTTCAGCGGTACGATTCTGGATTCAAACTGGGCAGACTCTCATCAACATCCGTACAATAGTATCAATTTATTGGAAATATTTGTTCGGCAAAACCAAAACTCTTTCTAATGCGCATACATTTAGGCTGGAAAAATAGACAGCAACCTAACTACTCCTTATATTTATTGATTCCCGGACAATAAGCCCAATAAAAGCCGAAAAAAATGAGAACCGTCAGACTTTCATCAAACGGCCGTGATTGCCATAGAAAAGGTGCTTGTCTTTTTATCCTCTAATAGACTCTCCCCGAAGATTCCAGAACTCCCCTCTTTTTTATTTTTCTCCTTTCTAAATATAATATAATATTTAATTGAAGGCGACGAAAAAAAATATATTTATAGCTGAGCAAGAGAGAGAGAGAGAGAGAGAGCTCGTTCCCATTTGGGTTAACGATGGCGATTACGACGATCGCTTCTCTCGTCTCTCCCCAAATTCCCTGGCCGAAAAACCTAATTCTCGTCTCCGGCGATGTCAAGAGATCGAAATCCGCTCAATTCCTCAGATTGGGAAGAGGGATTTCGTCGTCACGATTGCGGCCGATCCGCTGTTCGCAAGGCGACGAGTCCTTCTCAGCTGGAGAGAATGGGTCAAGCTAAGATTTTTTTATTATAGCAATTTTGGGCTCTTTTTTCTTCCTCTTTCTATGAAAAATTCAATCTTTTAGTAGTATGTTTAAACGTGCTGAGCTTGTTCTCCACTGAGATATTATAATCTACTTGATTAGTATCTTATAAATGTTTTTCCCAAAACAATTTAAATGAGACCTAATTATGTTGGAAAAGGTGAGATTTAATGTATATGTAGTTTAATTTAAGATGTCGAGGCAATTAGTAGATTAAGCAATCACTGATATCTTAATGTTACTTAGATAACTGAAGTATGAACTTGAACAAGCTGGTAGTAATTAATCTGGGTCAAGCTTATAATTTTAACAATTAGCTTACGAATCATGTAATAAATGGATAATAGATAATAACTAAAACCCATGATTATGAAAATAGTAACCTTTTAAAATATGCTTGCTCAACAGATACAACTAATGATTAGATGGTAAGACAGCGGGTGGCATAGTTAAAAAAGTAAATAAATAAGCCTTTTTTTTGCAACCATGCACACTTCCAAATTTTTGTATCAGTAACAATGCAAGAATTTCTTGGTCACTATCGTGGGAAGCTGACTGTGCTCTTTCATATTGGATTTTTAGGTAGCTTTTGCATTATAGAAGGCCCGGAGACGGTCCAGGATTTTACGCAGATGCAGCTGCAAGAAATTCAAGACAATATAAGAGGTCGCCGGAACAAAATTTTCCTTCTCATGGAAGAGGTGAAATATAAACTTGTTAAAGAATAAGATATGTCTTCATCTTCATTTTTGTGTGTTAAAGAATATTCCACTACTTCATTTCTCTTTTTGCTTAAATCATTCGTCAGATATTTTTTGAATGAGACTGTGAGGCAAAAGACCCCTGGTGTTTTATGAATAAGATAACAAAACATTTCAAAGATAATGGGTTGCAAGTAACAAACTTATGCACATATAATCCCACGCTGCAAAAAAAAAAAAAAAAAAAAAAAAAAAAAACAAATTCTATTAAATTACATGGCCATGATTTTCATGAACAACAATAAAATATCCAACCTGACTGTCCCGCGTCAATGCAATAAGTGGTCGATTTACTTAGAAGTATCCATCGTCACCTCTATCGTTCTTGGTCTTTCACTATAATTGAACATTCCACTTTCTTTCTTTGCATTGAAAATTTTAAAACCTAGAAATTGAGATTTTAAATACCTGCCCACACCGGTATATATTACAAATATCAGGTTTAAGGTACAAATATGCAATATTTCCACCTAATATCGATCTGGTGTTGTCGATATTTCTGAACTAACTGACATGATATGCACGATTTAGTACTATAAATCATCGTTCGATACTGGTGCCATAAACTATCGACCAATACTGATACCAATACCTATATTTTTAAACATTGATATACACTCTTGAGAGTCTCCACATAATCACTTGGTTACGACCTTGTCATAGTGTAGCTGAGGAACAAATTATCTTCATCCATCAATCAGTCTGAATTCCCTTGCTCTAACCCTTCTCGGCTGCAATGATAAAGCGAATTTTTGATCCACCCATGTCGAGGATCTTCCATATTGTCACATACAGCTAGATCAACATTAACATAGTCTTTATCCAAATGATAAATTAATCATTCTTTAATCTCGAAACAAAAGGTAGGAAGAATTAAGATAATTTATTAAATAGATATAATATCATACTGTAGGCTACATGTAATGCAGTTTGATGTCCCCCCCCCCCCCCCCCCCCCCCTCGAAACTACAGGTCAGGAGATTGCGGGTGCAACAACGCATAAAGAGTGCAGAATTTATGGATGAGGGCAGTGAGGAAAATGAGATGCCTGACATGCCATCAACTATCCCTTTCATCCCCAATATGGTGATATTCTGAAAACTTCTTGTGTTTCCAATTATAACTTTGAATGTGTAAATTTTATACTGACAGTTCTACCAGGACATTTACAGACACAGAAGACTTTGAAGCGGTTGTACCTGACATCATTCTCCCTTACATCTGGAATAATAGTCTTTGGAGGCCTCCTCGCACCAATTGTAAGATTATGCGACCTTTGTTTTTCAGTTTGATTAGAATTTGATTGTCTTGCAACCCTCAGGCAGTCAAGCTGATTGTGCTCTTCACATTTATGCTTAGTTGCTTCTGTTGAGCCTTCAATGCATTCTGTGGCTTCTGTTGTATGTCATCAAGCTAGTATTTTTGAAAGCAAGATAATATACCTATGCACATATTAATGTTCATATTATGATTTGAAGCATTCTGATATTTCAAATCTATTGTATCAAACCTGCAATTTACTGAGCGTGTTCTTTTTAATGTGTCTTGTTCCTTAATTCATTTTCTGCAGAACCCTTTTCCCGGGATTTTTCTTTGTTTCCTACAAGTACTTTAGTTTTTGTCAAGTTTTTCTAGCGTGAATACATCCATTTGGATAATCCAAATCCCTTTTATTATTTTCTTTGAGTTTATTGGTAAAAGCAAATGCGCAGATAGAAATACTCGAGCAATGCATAGGTGGCATACTCTGAAATAATGTTCTGTTGCATGTATCTCATTGGATCAATAAAAGTCTGTATGTTTAAGTCTATCATGGATGGGAATGTAATTTTGTTTCAAAATATTTCATTATGATCTCATTAGTGGAATTGGGTGGGGTTTCCACCCTTTACTTAGAAACAAGATATAAGGTTGGATATTAGATGGCCTTTTATTGTTGTACTTGTTTACCTGTAATATTTGATCGGCTAAGGTGTAAGATATTCATTTGTAATGTCACAGATAATGATCAATAAAAATGGATGAACTGTCTGTTGTTCTTACACTTCATGGTTCAAAACCGTGGTTGTTCAATTCAATGAGCTTAAGCTATATGTTATGCACTTCTAGGAAATGATAGTGGTTAATTTATTTGATTGTAGGAGAAGATATGGTAGTGCTTAATTTAAGCATGCAATTGACCTCTAGGTCATAGTAGTTCTTGTACGGTTTTTTATGTCGATGTAGCTGCAGGGCGATGGATTCCCAAAGGTCATTGCCTTTGCATCGCTCATTGCAAATGGCGGCTACCTGTTGCAAATGGCAGCTACCTGCTGCAGGGATATACGGCATCATATAAAATAGTGGTAATTAAATAATATTTCGGTCTATGCTATTAAAATTAGTTGTGACAAGTTAGATATAATAATTTATGGGAATAGGTGAATGTGAACTTAATACGACTATTATGAAATAATTTTTAGAGGCAGGTATATATTATGAAATAAATGATGATTACTATTGAAAAAAAAGGAATGTCCAAAAAAAAATCACTCCTCTCGTCCATTCACATGCATGGTAGAATGGATGAATCATGTTGATGATGCTGATGATTACTATAGCAAGAAGAAAGGTTTGAAGTTTTTTCCCCCTTCTCCCATTTATGCATATGCCATGGTAGAGTAGACGAATCATGTTATTCTCCGTGTGAAATGAAAGCAAGAAGGTTAGGATCTATTTTCAATGCTCCCATTATAAATGAATGAATCCTGTTGCCCATTCGGTCTATGATTTAAGGGAAAAAAGTGTCACTTCAATTCTTGGAACTTCAATCTATGATGTTATGAGTTTACAATAATATGCCCCCATATTATTCTTCCCACCATTTCCACATCTCCCATTAAGTAAATTTTATTAAAACAGCCTCTACAATGTGCTTCAAGTTTGATTAGATCTTTACTTCTCATATGTACTTGTATTTGTGATCTTAAATCTTCTCCGTGTCACTTGTTCTCCATAATTCTCTTATTTATGTACTTCTGCAACATACTTGATTCTCTGTGGTTGGCCTAACTCCGGTGCTTTTACTTACTACTTGTTTGAGGTGCCATTCTTCTTCTGTCAGTGATGTAATTTCAGACTATTTCTGCTGCAGCTGGAGTTGAAGTTAGGGCTAGGTGGTACTTCCTATGAAGATTTTATAAGAAACATGCATTTGCCACTGCAATTAAGGTTGTCCTTGTAACAAATATACCTGCTTGTAGATTTTGCAAAAATATTTCTCTGAATTTTTATTATGTTGTGATTCAGTCAGGTGGATCCCATAGTGGCATCCTTTTCGGGAGGCGTGGTGGGTGTGATATCAGCCTTGATGGTAGTGGAGGCCAACAATGTTGAGCAACAAGAAAAAAAGAGATGCAAGTACTGCCATGGTACAGGTATGAGTTTATCTAACCTAACCCATTTCCAGTGTTGATTAGTAGAACTAGTAGAGAATATGTTGGTAAAATGAGTCCTCTGGCCACTTTAAGCTATTAAAGGGTTCTCCTAAGGAGGGCTCTCTGCTTTCATATGATGATTGTTGGAGTTGCTTTGTCCATTCTATATTGTTTATCAGTTCTCGTCATGTGTATAAACTGCTGTTTGTTACCAATATATGATGAGTATCGGCAAAATAATGTAGTATTTATCTGGACGAACAGGTTATCTGCCCTGTGCTCGATGCTCTGCCACTGGTGTGTTGGTGAGTGCAGAACCTGTTTCAATTACTGATGGCTGTAACCATCCTTTGCGCGCCCCTTCAACTCAGAGGTGTCCAAATTGCTCAGGAGCTGGAAAGGTATGGTCTATTGGATTAAATTGAACATTCCTATGACGGCCTATGAGCTCACTTGTGGGGATTGGGATATAATTTGTTTGAAGTGAAATTTACCCTATTCAGAATCTCAAATTACATTAAGCATAACTGTATATATGCAGAAGTCCTAATACGACAGAAATAGCAAAAGCTACCTGGGAATATCATTTTATCTTGATAATGGGAGATCTTCCCTCGCTAGAGGGTCAGTGAGGATGGAGAGTGAACCCTTGTCATTGATTCATCCACCACACACCCGTAAGCCCAGCTAAGGTGGCCAAAGCCAACCTCTGTTGTCGAGGATATGAAAGTTGTTATAGCAAATTATACGGGTGCTATAGTGAGAGAAAACAAAGTACAAGTTTAAGAGCTCAATATCAAATGGATGAATCAATATGGGACTTATTATTCAGAAAAGAGAATGGCCTTCTTAATCTTCTATGCAGCCCAACATGCCTTCTGCAGTTGGGATATATTTTCAATCATCTGTACAAGTCTTCTGCAGTTATTATCTGTTCAAGTAAATTCCACTTCTAGGATAATACTTCATAGAATAAAAAGTACTTGATACCTTCTTAGGCTGACTTGTCCTTAGTTTTTTCACGGAATTGCCTTTTTTTTTTTTTTTGTTCCGCAGGTTATGTGCCCAACATGCCTTTGCACGGGAATGGTAATGGCTAGTGAACATGATCCACGGATAGACCCATTTGATTAAGCGAGGATGAGTATGATTTTGGTCTTTCTGTTATTCATCGGTAGTATAGATTGTTGGCATTAGTGCTCGTTTGTGAGAGGTCATTCTATGATATTGGATGAAACTTCCATTGTAAAAGCGTTATTTTTACCAGCCTACGTGAAGTTTGATTCTCGACTGAGTGGTGCACTGATGAGGTTGTTTTTGTGACTTGAGACACTTTTGTTATTAGAAAGAGTAATGTGTATTGTTATGTTATCTATCATTAACGGAAAGCAGAAGATCATGAAGATCATGCTACGGAACTTTGATTGGACTTCAGAAGCCACAGTGGTGGTATGATTGGAGTTCTGATTGGATCCGGTGAGCTGGCGGTGGTATTCTGATGGGAATCTGTCCAGTTACAGTTAAATTTTTTAAGACCGTATAATTTAAAATTTCAGAATTGTGACAGAAAGCTGGAAGATGTGATCGGCGAGGGCAGTCTATTGATAACATAAAACTCGCCGACATCAACTCGTGGATGCTGAGAATGATGGAGGGAGGAAACGAAGAAGAAGATGTCATTGTACTCGTCTCATAATCTCATGGTATGTAACATAAGCGATGTTTGGCAAGACGAATGACTTGTCCAATAATAACATTAGATAAAACTGAGCGCGTGATCTTATACATTAAAAATGCACTCCTAACTAATCTTGCAATTAACCAAATATCGGGAATAACTAATGCTATAAGATAAATATATAAGCCAAACATGGTAGAGAATCTGTTTCGGCCTGTGTTCATCTAAAGCATGTATCTGTAACCCGAATAGTACCACATCAGAGTTGGTTAAATTTACAATGATTTTTAAGAATTTATAATGCAATTATAATTTGGTTTTTTAAGGGCCTATTGAACAGGAGAATGTATATATATATATATATATATATATATATATATATAAACGGAAAATTCACTAATGGTGAAAGGAGTTCCTTCACCTGGACTTTTAAAATTATTATACGTAGTGCCACTTAAAATAACAAATAAAAGAAATCTCTTAACTACTCTTTGAGTGACGCTACGTGTAATAATTTTATTGAACCATCTAAGTGGCGGTGAAGGAGCTGCCTTCACCGCCAGTGAATTTTTCGTTTCCTATATATATATATAGAGAGAAATGGAAATGAGCTGACAGCTCACGCAAGTTATCTGAGCTGCAGTTCATTTCCATTATCTCCAATAATCTTTTTTTTTAAAATTTTCTTTTGGATTATGATCTCGATCCCTTAGGGTTCACTCATATCCAATTTCTTAGGTTTTAGTTTTGATTTGAACCTCCATCAAATTAATACAAAACTAACGGTTTTCAATGAATAAAACATTTTGTATGCACTTGATGAAAATATAAATGAACTCTAAAACTTATGAAATTTAATCTAAAAGAAATTAAAAAGATAGAGATTGTAATTATAAAAAAAGATTGAAGAAAAATCATTGGATTATTATAATTTTGCCGCTAGCTCGCGTAATTTTTCTTAAGCTGGCGGCTCACACACACATATATATGAGTAAATGGGAAATTCATCAGCGGTGAAGGAACTCCCTTCACCGCCATGATCAACAACAACAATAACAATAACAACTAAGTTTTTTATCCCAAGTATTTGGGGTAGGCTCCTTCGCCGTCGTGACCCAATAAAATTATTACATGTGACACCATTTAAAATACAGTTAAGAAATTTATTTATCTGTTATACGTCACGTGTACTAATTTTGTCACGTGTACTAATTTTATTTAACCATCTAAACAGCGGTGACGCGGTTGTATTTACGGTTTACTCTATACATGTAAAGAACCGAAGGGGGACGAGCAAAGAAAAACGGCCCAAACTGTTAGGCCAGCGGGCTGACAGCCCATCCGAAGCCCTATCCCCCAGTAAGGGCATTTTAGTCACTGCGTGCACGTCACATACGAAATAAATTGAAGAAATGGCCGCCGAGCTCTGGGCGAGGATTAGGGTTTCTCTCTTCGCACTTTCGACCAAACGCCCTAGTCTTCCTCTTCGATCTGTTAGCAGCCATGGTAAGCGATCTCAGTTCCTCTTGATTGTTCACCCCGATAAGCTACTCTTATCCTTATGCTATTCTAATTTCTAGTGCTAAATATATCCCTTATCTTAATTTGAATTTTATCTAGTCTTTATTTAGTTCAGATCTAATGTTATTTATTTTTAGCCTCTTGTATCTGTTAATTTTGATTTGATTTCGTATTGTTCGTCTACGATAACTTATAATTCTTTCGTTGTTTATAATTTAACGATCAAATATATAGAATTGGTTAATTGGAGGTTCTGGGATTTAATCAATCGTGATTTTGTATTTGTTTGAGAAATTGTGATCTAATTTAGTGTAGGTTGTATCACTTAGTTTGATTTGACGGTCAAATATATAGACGACGACTAATTAGAGGTTTGAATTGTGCAATTAAAGTAATTAGACCTCATTATGTTTAGCCTCAATTAGAGGCTAGACCACGCAAGCTAATTTTATGACTAATTAGAGGCTTGAGCTTAAATTAAGCACAATGATGGCCGGAAAATATCACATTACCCATTTAACTTAAATAATTTTGATTTGATTGAATGTGGACTTTGATCGACAGTCTAAAAGGAAGACCAGAGAGCCCAAGGAGGACAATGTGACACTTGGGCCAGCCGTTAGAGAAGGAGAATATGTTTTTGGGGTTGCACACATCTTCGCTTCATTCAATGATACTTTTATTGTGAGTTTTGGTGACCTCGTATCTTTTTGCACTACTCATGGTGATGTCTTGCTTTTTCTTCTTATTGATTGTTGCTTGATTGGATTGCAGCATGTTACTGATCTGTCTGGGAGAGAGACTCTTGTTCGCATTACTGGTATGCCATTTTTTTTAGATCAGCTCAAGATGGTCTTGTTCTTGCTTACATTATTTGGGTTGTATATGTATATTAAACAAAACCCGTGGCTTTTACTCTTTGAAACTGTATATGTTCAGCCTTTCTATGATCCTGTAGTTTACTGTAAATGTTGTTGGTGGAAGTTTCACAACAATAACGACTGATTCCTGTGTTGGGAACTTTCGGTAAATTTGGTTGTTTCACAGAGGTTAATAATTCAATCGAAGCCTTAAATTAGAATAGTGAGAGCAAGTTCTCCTATTTACAGGTGAGGCTGTATTGGCCACTTAGTTTTATTAAAAATGAAAGACTGATCGTTCAAAATGAGACCTGTAAGTATATTATGTAAGACATGATAGTAGCTGACTTAGCAAACCCGCCCAAATGCATATAGGGATAGAATAATTGCATTCTGAGGGAGAGATGGGATTATGAGCAACTGATTGAGAGAAAATTATTTGAGTTTCACTTGGCAAATCTCTTTAGCCCTTAAAAGAGGAAGCTAAAATCACATTTTATGAAATCTCTTCCCTTGCTTTGTTCTCATTTTTTGAGCTCACATCTTTCTGCATCTTCAGATGGGTAAAAAGATGATTTGCATGCATTCCTTTAAAAATTCAAGCATGGCCCTTAAGATCGCCTTCCTTACTTCATGTGGAAGCGTTTTGAGTCATTGCCATGCAATATTGATTTTCAGGTGTCTGAAGAGTCATTCTTTTGGACCCTGTCCACTTTCTGTTTTTCTGGGTCACTTCTTAATATTGGCATTTGATGCTTGTCATGTGAATTACTATCAATGTACAGTTTCAGCTGTCTTGAAAGTGACTTCAGTTGTTCATCTCTTGCCAATGCATATGTGAAGCATCCCTAATTGAGGTGGAAAATCGTTTATATGTTTTATTTTATTTCCTTTATGAGATTATATGACACTGTTCTATGTGCATCTTAATGGTATTCCATGACGATTGTAGTATGTATTCAGCATTTTATAATCGCTAGGGGATTAGAATTGACTACTGTATTTCATTGGGTAGGTAACTGACATGAACACTGTTTGATGGTTGATGTGAGAATTGCAAATTTATAAAAACTTCTCGTACAACTGTCTTTTTTCGGATGTTTTTCTAAGTTGAGTCAAACTACTATCTTCACTATAACCATTCTTCATACAAGTAAGATGCAGCTTTATGCTTTTGGTTTTTATGGTTGTGTGTTGTGAGGAACAAAACAACTCCTTGTTATGTTATCTTTAGTGATGCATGTATAAGATGGAATTAGCATTTTAATGTTTCTTTTTCTGGTTGTGAAATTAACTATTCAAGCATCGTGTTATTAATTGTGATTTAACTAAAATTATTGCCATGGCATTTTGCATCTGTAGATTTTGGCGGTTTTGCCAAGTAAACCTAGAAAAAATTAGTTTAAACTTTTAACTTAGATGCATATGCATGGTATCATGCCTTTACTGCCAAATTCTTATTATTTTGAGAAAAAATTAAGTTTTTTTATACTACCTTGTTTATCAACCAAATCCAAAGGTTGTGTGGGATCTTCAATCTTGTATTGCCAGCCAAAAATCTAGTAATGCGAACTTTCAGCTTGGTTCATGTATCATGCACCACCAGTTGTACTATCACACAAAATCTTTTGGATAGTTTATAACAATTTAAGAGCTTTGATGGGATAGCTTGTTATCCAGTCGCTTGCCTATATTGTTAGTAGTTAATTTGTTATAATTAATCAGACTGGCGTTTTGCAGGCCTGTAGATTTCTTTCTTGAATACTTATTTAAAATTACCCTTTTTTTTTAATGCCATGACTATTTTTGTTCATTGACAAGATTATTTATATTAATGGGGTTCTTTATTGTAGCATGCATATTTTGTTTCTTTGTCCTCTGTTGTTTGTTGGGTTTCTTCTCCTCCCCTTGTCGGTGTGTGTCCGTGTGAACAAACATCCCATTAGTCCCCCCCTTCCTATTCTGGTTTGTAGTGATCAGCTGACTTCCCGCTATGGTTTGTCAAAAATACACTCCCAAGAATGCACTTTTCCCAAATGGTTTCCTCAAATCTCAAATATCATATAAGGATTGCAATCATGTAGATAGTTTTGTCTGCTAATGAATCTATTAGTTAAATTTTTTTAAAGAATCCCTAACAATGGTTTTTGTTATTTGGGTTTTAAATTGAAAAGGGTGTTTTTATATTTAACTTATTGCAACTTCTTGAACTATAGAATGATCTTTAACATTATTGCTATTTCTACACAGACCCTTTGTTTTTGTAAAAAATTATAGGAAACTACTAATTGAAGTGCTATCTGCAAGAAGCTTGCAGAAAGTTTCATTAGATGTAGTTTCCTGCATCATTTTCTTAAAAAAATCAAGATGATTAATTTGGTTTACGTTGATTTGGCCTTGGTGTTCATTCTTTATTCAATAGGCAGATATTTAAATAAGATTGTGAGTACTAATTAGCATAGCACTGTCATTGTGATAACTAATTTTAGATATATTGTGATAATTAATTTTAGATATAATACTTTCTTCACATCTCAGATATTCTGCCCTACGGCCTCTGGTTTTCAGTGAATGTGTTGAATTACATTCCACAATCTCCTTATTGGGGTATATTGTTGATACGTAACACTTTATTACTAACAAGGCTTAATATTTTTCCTTTTTACAGTCATTATGCTAACTTTCGGCATGAAAATTGTATATAGTCATCGATTTTATGCTTTGTTGCAGCTGGCAATTCCAGCAGTGGGAAGCTGAAAACTTTATTTTCTTTTATGTTTTATGATTCTACGCTTAGTCGCATTAATTGGCCAAATTCTGATTTTTCCTGGTTTGCTTTCCATTTGATTTGCTGGGTGGTTTGCTTTCCATTTGATTTGCTGGGTTTTTGCACAAAATTCTTCAAGAGTGTTTTTGTGTGGTTGCAGGCGGTATGAAGGTCAAAGCTGATAGGGATGAGTCTTCTCCTTATGCAGCCATGCTTGCAGCACAGGATGTTGCACAGCGATGCAAGGTATAGATTACATCTCTAGCCTTCCTCTCCAACATTATCTCTTTTATTTAATCTGTTTCAAGTTTATAATTCAAAAAATGTTCTTTAGGAACTAGGGATTACTGCTCTGCATATTAAGCTTCGGGCTACTGGTGGAAACAAGACTAAAACACCAGGTCCTGGTGCTCAATCAGCCCTTAGAGCACTTGCTCGTTCTGGAATGAAAATTGGTCGCATTGGTAAGATTTTCTTGTAATGCAGTCTATTTTATTGGAGTCTCTGAATTGGTGCTTTGTGAAGTAAGTAGTCTTGTTTTACTGTTCAAACGTGCTGTTTATTCTATTGTGTGTCTGGTAAACTCCACATCTGAAACCTTTCGCAATTTTATTAACAAAATAATAAATGGCCCCCTAAAAAGGAGTGCATGTCATCATCTTTTGTGTTAGGTAGATTTAGTGAATTTGATGCATGCGCTAATATTCTAGTTTGAGTTGGAGCTGCATGTATGCTGCTTGCAATTTTTTTTTTTTTGGTTCGGTTGCACTGGAAGTAGTTTCCCATCTTTTATAGCTCCAACTGAACCAGATAGCTCGTTTGAGGCTTAATTGCTGTTGTTGATGTGCACTTAATCAAAACAATACTTGAAGTTTTTTCTTGTAGTTGCAGGGGCCATACTCTATCTTCATCAAACGAGTCAACCCTGTTTGAATGAATATTGTGAAATTTAGATATCTTTGTCTAATTATGCCGGACAATTAAACCTTCATTATTCTTTTTTCTCCAGAGGATGTGACTCCCATACCGACAGATAGTACCCGCAGAAAGGGTGGAAGAAGAGGAAGGCGGCTGTAATTTCGTCTCTCTCTCTCTTTTTGATCAAGTGGCACAGCAGCAGCGGCAGCAGGGATCAACAGTTTTCTATTGCAGGGTTTATGGAGCTTCATTTTCTGAGGAGCTTCGTTTAATTTTTTGTTGATGTTTCGGTTGATGTCATTTGTTTCACCCTCGAAAGTTTGTTTAAGAATTCTGTTCATCTATTGTTAAGGATAGTTGTGGGACTTGTTTATGTCTATCTAGTGATTACTAGTTAATTGGGTGTGAATCTTCTAAAAGCATGGCTGTTGTTTGTGACCTCAAACTCGCCTGGATCTTCTGATAGATAAGTTGCTCTATCATTGCAACTTAGATATGTTTTGGTTGCTATCACTTCCATTATTTTCATGCATGCCTTGATGAATATATGTTTTGACACTATGGATTCTTGTCGATGTCAAGGGCCTAACGGGTTTGGTTTGTGTGTGTAAACCACTCTTGATTATTGTATTCTTTTTAAGCATAAACGGTGGGCACACTTGAATATGTTGGCATGATTATCGAACCATAACCAAGCCTAATGTTACCCTACCTATACCTGTCAAAATGCATGTCGAATCTGACTTTGATTGGTATGAGAGTTCACTTAATATGGAATTTGTCAGCAGCACTGAATTTTCTTTTTGTAACTCTTAATGTTAGGATGCATTTATTTTGCAGGGGTGTATGTATGTATCATCATAAGCTTTGTAATCTTTTTTCAATTATCCAAGCAAAGGTGTTAATATTGTTTGTCCTTATTACTGCTCCAGTATTCATTATGGTGTTATCTTGTTCCTTGATGGAGCTTTGGTTTGTTAATACTCACTTCACTATATATTTTTAATATGGTAGTTGACACTAATACTATACTATGTATTTTGTTATTATTCTCCTCAAGAGGCATATAGTGACACTTTGTTTTGTTATTAAAATGCTAAAGGTTTAGTCCCACCATTTATTGATAAAAAGTAATTAGGTACTTTTGTTGATGAAGGATCATGCAAGCTTTTTAGCTTTCACAGGAATCTTTTTCATCCGTCATGCATTTTCCCTCTGGTCTGGTCTAAAAAGTCAAACCGGTTCCCTCAGGTGGACCGCACCGCAACTCGGTTCGTTAGGTTGACCTTAGGGGCAACTTAGTCATTTACTTCGGTAAAACCCTAGACCGAGGACCGTATAAAAACTCTCTTCGAAGCCGGAGGCGAAGCGAAGGAGGCGGAAGAACAAGATGCAGATCTTTGTGAAAACCCTAACGGGGAAGACGATCACCCTCGAGGTGGAGAGCAGCGACACCATCGACAATGTCAAGGCCAAGATCCAAGATAAAGAAGGTAACTTCCCCTTCTTCGAGCTCAAAAACCCTAGCTTTTTCTCACTGTTTTTGGGTTTTTTTTGGCACGTTTGCAGGTATTCCACCGGATCAGCAGCGGCTGATCTTCGCCGGGAAGCAGCTCGAGGATGGCCGCACCCTGGCTGACTACAACATCCAGAAAGGTGAGGTTTTGAACCCCAATTTTGGCCGACCGATTAGGATTTTGGTTCGGTTTTGGTGAAAATTTGCTGTTGATTTTAAAATTGTAGAGTCCACGCTCCATTTGGTGCTGAGGCTGAGGGGTGGCATCATTGAACCCTCGCTCATGGCTCTCGCCAGAAAGTACAATCAGGACAAGACCATCTGCAGAAAGTATGTTCCTTTTTATCTATTTTTGAATGATTTTTACTTGAAAATAACAACAATTGGTATATTATCCGTTAATTGGATGTAGGTTGTTGATGGATAATTGATTATCAGAATAAAAGCTCTGTTCTTTTTTAAATTAGGCATATATGGGTGCAATAACATGTATACATATAGCAATTACGAACCTACATATGGTGTTGTTAATGGAAATATTCTCTTCCCTTTCTTGTAAATTGCATTGTAAACTGAAGTTAAGTTATAAAAAGAGTATATTGAAGGACACCTATATTCTGTTTATTGTGGTTATATGTTAGATTCATGGATCAAATTTGTATGCCGTTCACAGTTGCATCTTTAAAAAAGTTGCCAACCATCGCCATGATTAATTTGCTAAACTAAAGAAGGAATCATAGAATATAGCAATGTCATGAACAACAAGCAAACACACTATGCAGCTTCATTGTGTCTTGTTTAACTAGGGTAAGGTTGGATAAGTTTAAGGTATGCATGATTTCCAACCGGCTCATCGTTACATGTTGGGGTATTTACTGGTTTGTCCCTCAAATCTTTATATATTATGATTTGGTCCCCCAAATCTTCATATTTATGTTTTAGTCGCTCAAATCTCCTAAGTTACTACAATTTAGTCTCCCTTCACAAATTCCCCAAAATTTTGACCTGATATTATCATTTTACCACCTCCTTATTCATTTTTTCTCTTCTTCCTCTCCTCTCCTCCTCTCTTCTCCTTTTCTTCATTATTCCTCCTCTCTTCTCCTTCTCTCTTCTTTCTCTCTTCTCCCAATAAAGAAAAGAGGAGAAAAAGAGAAAGAAAAGAGAAGGAGAAGAGAGGAGGAATAATGAATAAAAGGAGAAGAGAGGAGGAAGAGAAAGAATGAATAAGGAGGGGTAAAATGGTAATATCAGGTTAAAAATTTGGGGGATTTGGAAAGGAGGACTAAATTGTAGTAACTTAGGAGATTTGGGGGACTAAATCCTAAATATGAAGATTTGGGGGATTAAATCATAATATATAAAGATTTGAGGGACAAACCAGTAAATACCCCTTACATGTTTTGTAATTTTGGTTTTGATACTGGTCCGAGGTTATTTTTTTGGCGTATGAATAGTGGGAGTTTAATCTGTTCATCTAAGTGTATATTTTTGTTATAACTAGAAGTTTTATGATGAATTTGTATGGTTCATTGGGTTTACTCACAATGGGGTTATTGTTTATTTTTATAGTGTGTACAAGTCTACTAATTTGTTGGGGGTGTTAATATCGATATGTAATTAAAATGTAAAAACCTTTAGACTATGGTGTAAAAATTAGAAGTTTGTTAGAATTGTGAGTACATAGGTGTGATTGTGTTTGTGTTTAGATTTGAGGAGGATGTTTCTCCCAGAGTTTATTTTAAAAATAAATTATAAAATTTTATTAATAAAAGAAATAGGTTGGGCATCCCAATGTGGAAAGTCAGGTAGTATTTATTATTAGAATTAGTTACTTAACAAGTCTTGAGGTGTAAGTATTTATCATGTGTAGCTGTCTATATACTTTAGATAGATGCTCGACACTTATATTGAATTAATGCAATTCGAAGCTCAGACAATGTATATCATTTTCTTTCCCATTAGCGTTCTAAGCTAGGGGATTGATGATACCTTTCCATCCCTTGTTTTTGGGGCACCATGTACTGGGTGATACGAATACTATAGAGTGTCAGGATTATTGATGATGGGTGGGATCTTTGGTATAGTCACATCACCTTTCTAAAGATCTGTCAAAAGAGAGTGCAATAAGTTAACAGCTGAATGGTGGAAAGTAGTACATAGTATCCCTCTGCTCTATGTACTTTTCCAATTATGGTTCAATTAACTACAATGTTCTAAAATGCGTTTTCAGTATGCATGTAGTCGAGAACCACATAATGTATAAGCGGATTATGCAGCGATTAAACGGATTATGCAAAATTATGCTGAATATTAATATTTTAATATATATTAATATAATACTTATAAAAAATTAATATATTAAGTGCTTTGTATTTCAACTTCTGACCCTAATATACTTTGTATTCACCTTTTTGGTCCACCAAATTCAATTTTATTCATATATGGATCTCTAGTCTGTAACACTTGTGACATCCCATTCCAATTTAATCGATTTTTTGTAAAAATTTTGTGATGGATTATGCAATGTTTAAAATAGCGATAACGATAACGTAACGTTTTGTCTTTGTTAGGTTATGTTGCATATAGCGTAACGCATAACGTAAGTTATGCAATTTTCTATTTATTTAGTTAAAAATAAATATAAAACTATATAAAATAATTTTTATAAATTCAAAAATAAATTTAAAATATCAAAAAAAAGAATATAAAACCATTTTTATAATATATAATTTATTCTAATTTTATATTAAATTTTACAATAATTTTCACATTTATCTTCATAAATTATATTATGTCTCCAACCGTAATTCCAGTTATCATTTAAACAAAATAACAAGATTTCAATTACATTTATTAGTATTGTTGTAATTTATATTTTGTAATGTTCAATTTATCTTATTTATAATTGTTGATTTCAGTTCAGTTAAAAATTCAATAAAATCAACAAGATATTTCAGCAATCGGAGAGGAATTACAATAAGTGAATAAGGAAATAATTGCAAATTAACAAGTTAGCAATTCCACAAGTAATCAAATAAGCCAATAACTAATCAAGAAAATTACAACAATTCGCTAATAAACAAAATAATAATCAACAACAATATAGAAATTACTAAAAAATTAATTGTAAATAACGTAATATAACGTAACTTAACGTAACGTTACATAATATAACGTAAAATAACATAAAAAACGTACTGTTACGGTGCACTGAGTTATTTTCAGTTGTTACGTAGCGTTGGAGTCCCGTTAGGTTACGTAACGCAATATAACGGGTTTCATAACGTGTTATTTTCAACATTGGGATTATGGATATGGAAAAATGCAATGCTACAGCCTACAAGGACCCCACATTAAGCTGGAGCAGTTGAGCCAACATGTGCATGGATTTAAAGTGCTGATCAATGATCACATCCACACATGACAATTAAAATGGTGAGCTTTTAAAAAAACAAACAGCAGCAGCACAAACATGAGCAGCAGCAGCAGCACAAACGGAAGCAGAACACAAACAGGAGCAGCAGCAGTTGCAGCACATATAGGAGCACAAGCACATACAGTAGCAGTAGCAACAGCACAAACAGGAGCACAAGCAAAAGAAAATATAGCATTATATCTACTAAAAATAAATCCAAACTATCATCTATCCTTGAACAAATTATTCAATTAAATTTCTAATTAAGAGTCGGACATTTTTTCAAAATCCTAGATTTAAGAAAAAATTTCGATCGGGTGGCCCTTTTTATCAAATTAAACAACTAAACCAATGAAATAAGGGAAAAACCCAACAAAAAAAAATCACTAAAACATAAAAAAGATGAAAATTTTGAATGGAAATTAAAAAAAAAGAATGAGATAACTTACATGAGATGTCGTCACTGTCGGTTACTTCAACTAATGGCTTCCTGCGTAGAACTGAGCTCGAATCGAATTGAGTGTCAATCGAGAGAAAAGGGGAACAAGAGGCTAGGCTAGGGCTCACGATCGAATTTTGGGGAAAAAAGGAGAATCGGGTGTTTTATTTTTCGTTTTGGGTTTTTGGGTGCGGGTCGGTTGATTTTTTTAACATTCGAAACCCGACAACCCATTAACTGCATAATTGGTTATGCGGATTATGTGCCTGCATAATCCGCATAACTGATTATGCGGCTGCAGAATCCCCTGTCCGCATGAACATGGCACATTGTGTGTTTTCTCAATGTTTGGCAACCGCAAATGCCTATGCAGGCGATTATGCGTTTGCATAGGGCGTTTTTTAGAACACGGATTAACTAACAATGGAAATGTTGCAACAGAACAACTGAGGTGTTCGAAATAAATATGCAAGTATGCTATAACTAAATACCTATGTGCATTGTGTTTACCCCAAACCCATTAAGCATGTTTTGTGCCAACTCGTTAAGGGTATTTTTCCTGTGCTCAGACTTTATCTTTATGTCAGCGTTTTTTGACATAATTGTCTTAAAGCTTTTTCATAATTGTCATGCCTTCTTAGGTGCTATGCTCGTTTGCATCCAAGAGCAGTGAACTGCCGTAAGAAGAAATGTGGCCACAGCAATCAGGTAAGACTGTACCTGCCCCCATATTGTTTAATTTTCTATTTGTTTTGAGTGAACAAGACTGCATCTTATAGTTTCAGATGTCTTTATTCTCATAAGCATGTTCAGCTTGCAATCTTATTTTCCAACTTATTTTGAATCCAATAAATGTTTTACAATATTACCTTGTGATCATTGAAGTCTTTCAGATATTATGAATGTTTATAACATGATTGAATTACTAGTATTAGAAAGAACGGCACTAAAGAATAAAAAACATTAAAATTTGAAGGAAAGAACAAGCGTAAAAAATAAAATACAACCGATTTTGCTTTTAATTTCAGTATATTAAGTGTAAAAGACTGTCTTTTATGGACACATTTGACTTACAAGGTTCTCCATTTTTATGTATTCCAGCTAAGGCCTAAGAAGAAGATCAAGTAAGCCCCTGGCGTTGCCGACCCTGGACTCTTTTAGGAGTCCCAAATGCAGGACAGGTTTCTTTCTATTTAGTTTGTCAGAGGGGATGGGGATTCTTGCTATTTAGTTTGTAGAACACCCCTCTCCTTAGCTAATCATCCACTTGGACATCATTACTTTGTTTCGATATTATTTTCTTGAGAAGATAATTTGTTATGTTGCGTCAATGTATGCGGAAGTTCAACAATTTTCAATAAAAAAATAACTTGGATATGCCCGTTAATGTGCTAAATGATTGTTGGGTTGGATGATATTGTGTGCTCATGCCCTCATGGTGCTAGTTCTTGATTTTTTTCCTAGTGTAGTTTGTGTAGGAATTGTGTTAATGATTTGATGCTTATTTTATGTGAGGATGGATTTCTATTGTAATCATCACCTGATGTTGGTTTGTGCTTGGTTAGGTGACAATATTATTAGAGAATACTTGCCTGTTAAGGGGACATCATATTAGTAAGCATACTGTGGGATTCGTTTGAGCCACAACACCGTCCAACTCCATTAAAAATTAACTCCAATACCCAAATCTTGGACATTAGCAGAGTGTAGTGGCTAGTGATGATCAGTGAGCTGATAATAATATCATTGAAGAGATAACTCATAGATTCAACTAGAAGGAAACGATGATGGGGGAGTTTTATTGGTGCTCAAAGGGCCTATATACTCCAAATCTAAGTCAACAAACCACTCCTCTCATAATTTTCAACTCTAAATCTATAAAATTTAAATTTATTAAGCTCCGTTCATCAGAGGCTTCCTCATCTCCCACGCCGTAAGCTCGGAGATCTTGACGTCTTCTTCTCCGTTGTTGAACACGAACAAGCGTGCGGCATTCCCCACCGCCAGGCTCGGGTAAACTCTCGAAGTTATGCATGTCCTGCCTTCCGCTCCAAAGCTCTCCACCGCCGAGTGATCGATCTATGAAAAACAATAAATATAAATATAAATATAAATATAACACGAACCAAAAAAACATCTTTTTAATCAAATAATACATGAAAAAAAAAAAATTTAATTTTGAACATATACCAGACTCCTTAGTGAAATCATTCCGTTCATCTGGATGTCGACGTCAACCCATCCTCCGTAGGTTGGCTTGTACAGTCCTGGCTTTACCGAAGATCTATTTTTGCCATACAAACTAACTTATAATTAATTAAAAAAAAAAAAAATACACGATCTGATCTTAAACATGTATCCATATGATTTCCTTTTTAAAATATAGAAGCATAGTTTGATGTTCAGCATAGTGCTTTCATAATCCATTTTATTGCCGTGTTACAGTGACATATAGATGATACTTTGAAATTGTATTTCACTCGAAGTAAATATTTATAACAAATGATAAACTTTAGTGAATGCACAATGTTTGGAAATAGAAATCTCAAGTTCAATATCAGTTCGAGTTTTACCAGTTTATGTAAAACTAAACTGACCAATTAAGAATGAGGACCGAAATTAAACCGAACTAATCTGGTTCGATTTGATTAGGTTATCCGGTTTCAAATTTTTGAATAAAATTTGTTTAAGAATTATAATTTTAATCATTATATATATATATATATGTGTGTGTAAATGTGTGTTTGTATGTATATATATTTACTAATCGGGTGTCAGTTTTTCGGTTTTAATTAAACGCAGCTCACCCTTGTAGGACTAGGGTCTCTGTCTAAAGAAGGTAAGAAAGAGAACGGGGAGGGAATGAGAGATTGGGGACCTTGAGGGATCATGGCACATTAGAGCAACATAGCCATTGGTGGCTCTGAAGATGGTGAAGGAAACAGCAGTTTGCTCCTCTCTCTTGGCAGAGGCCAAGGTGAGCAGCCCAAAGGGTCCAACCCCACCCTTGACATCTGCTGCACCCTTGGCCTCACATAGCTTCTGTGGGTCAGTCCAAGAGGGATCAAAAGGCTCGGCCATTGCTAGGCTCGACAATTGGAATGTCACCTCCACATCAGCCTGCATCATGATTCAAAACAAACAGTAGTAAGAATGCAGAAAAGATTCTTATTCCATAGCATAAGATGACAAAATTAATTTCAGAAAGAGGACAAGGCCAAAGAGACAACCACAAGCATAAAGAGAAGATAAAAAGTGAGAAGCAATGTCCATTTTGATGTTGTCTACTTAAAATAGAAATTGCAATAATAATAAAGATAAGGGATATTTACTGGTTTGTCCCTCAAATCTTTAAATATTATAATTTTACCCCCCAAATCATATTTATAATTTTGCCTCCCAAATATCATAAGTTAAAATAATTTTGCCCCTCTCTCTAACTTTCCCAAACACAGTTAATTTTTTGACCATTTTACCCCTCATTTCCTCTTTTATTTTCCTCCTCTTCTTCTCTCTTCCTCCTTTCTTCTTATTTTCTTCATTATTTCTCCTCTCTTCCTCCTCTCTTCTTCTTCTCTTTTCCTCCTCTCTTCTCATTTTCTTCATTTTTTTTTTTTTACTCTTTCATGTTCATATTTTCCTCCTCTCTTCTTATTTTCTTCTCTTTTTTTACTTGAGATAATTGATTTGGTGAACTAGAGGAAAAATGCATGACATAAAGTAAAAAAATGAAGAAAATGAGAAGAGATGAGGAAAAGAGAAGGAGAAGAGAGGAGAAAGAGAGAAGAAATAATGAAGAAAATAAAAAGAAAGGAGGAAGAGAAAAGAAGAAGAGGAGGAAAATAAAAGAGGAAATAAGGGGTAAAATGGTCAAAAAATTAATTGTGTTTGGAAAAATTAGAGAGGGGGGCAAAATTGTTGTAACTTATGAGATTTGAGGGGCAAAATTATAAATATGAAGATTTGGAAGGTAAAATCATAATATTTAAAGATTTGAGGGACAAACCAGTAAATACCCCTAAAGATAAATTTCTTGCCTGTGCAGCCATAATCCCAGAGACTTCAACAAAATCCCCACTCTTGACTCGAGTGTTGTTCAATGAAACGTGCTTCCCTCTAATAGCCTCAATCTCCTCCACTGGCCACTGAATCAGTTGCCTCTCGTTGCTATCAAGCCAAACTACCCGAGGAATTGTCTTTTTTAAAATTAAAAAAATTAAAAAAATTAAAAAAAAAAAAAATCAATTTCAATCCAAAAAGATAATTATTAACAACCAAACAAGTTGAGTTAAAATGTTTAACACCTGATCTGACTAAGACTGACTAATGAAATTAAATTATGGGTGGCTAACCTGAATCCCTGCCCAACCCTTGCTCACGTCATCCAGGCTGCTATCGGACTCATTGGACCAACCCCACAGGATCCTCCTCTTCTTGCCCGCATCGTAGAACGTCTTGGACGCGTAGAAATTACCGTAGTCATACCTCAAACCCGACCAGTCATCAGGCGCCGTGCCATCCGGTATGTATCTGTCCACGTCACGTAGATACGAGCCGAGCGTATAGTAGTCGTACCGCGTAACGTCCAAGCTGTTCTTGAGCACGTACTTCAGCCCTGCTCCGTACTCCGAAGTGTCCAACCCCAACTTAGCCGTAGTGGATACCGGGTAGAAATCAGGGCACTCCCACATACCCGTACCGTTAGCGGAGTGCAACGGGTGCTTCGCCCGGATCCAACGTATGAAGTCCTTGCTGCGGTACATGATGGCAATCCCCCTATGCTTCCTCTTGGTACCTATCACCAGCCTCCAGTGGCCGTCGGGCCCGTACCAGGCCGTCGTCGGGTCACGGAACGCGCTGGCGTTGATCCCGTTGGTCGGGGCCATTACCGGGTTGTAATCGGGCTTGACCCATTCGCGGAGGTACGGGTCCGATAGGTTAGTGGGGAATGCAATGTTTTGGACCTGCCTGTTCTCCCGGTCCACACCCGTGTAGAGGATGGCGGGTTTGTTGCCCGGGAGGATGGTAGCGGATCCGGACCAGCACCCGTTAAAGTCGAAGGGTTTGGACGGGTAGATCGCGGGCTCGAGGGCCTTCCAGTTGATCAGGTCCGTCGATACGGAGTGGCCCCACACGATGTTGCCCCATACGGCACCGAACGGGTTGTATTGGTAGAAGAGATGGTATATACCGTTGTAGTACATGGGTCCTGATTTCGTTAATTAGCCATTAATTAATAACTAAGCATTAGTTAATTTAAGACTAATTAATTTGCAATGTGATTAGCAAAAAATAAAATAAAATAAATAAATAAAATTTGAGTCAGAGGAGGTCCATACCATTTGGATCTGGTTGCCGCATTGAAATTCAAGGATCCATACAAAAAAAAAATGGAGGATATAAGTTAGCGACCAAATTGTGATAATAAAATATAATTATAAATTATATTATAAGAAGATAGTAAAATGATTTTATAGACCCAAAAATAATAAACGCTCAATAATATTTTCTTCCACTTTCTTTTAACAGTAAAGGCACAGCGCAAATCTTTTATTTTTTATTCCAAAAATAACGAAGTTTTTATAGATTGTGGGACTCATAACTATTTTATTAATATGGTGATAAGATTCTTTTACTTTAAGTTGACAAGGAAAAGGAAACTGTTTTTCTTTTTGTTTTTTATTTTTTGGTTTTTTGTTTACATCTCATCTTGCGTCTTTGATTTGCATGATTATAGGATTATTTGTTGGTACCTAAATATTCTTTTTTGATTTAATTTATTCTTGTGTGCCTGTGCATATAGATCTTGATTTATATAAGTTTACTGTTTGATAAGATATGTAGTAATGACAAGTACAAACCCTCACAACTTAGCATTTTTTTTTCCTAAAGTTGAGTAGGCTTAAAAGTTAATAAGAAGGAAGAATAATTGAGTATTATTAGCACACTTGCTGGTAGATTTTTTTTTTTTTTTTTTTTTTTTAAAGTAGAGATTCATTTCATAAGATTATATTAATTTTTTGAAGCACTATAAGAACAAAATATTTGCCAACTATGCTCAGAACTAACGTTAAATTTAGAGAAAAGTTAAACAAAAACACCATCGGAATCAAGTAGAATCTTGAACCAGATAATTTCTGCCAAAACAATAATAAAATAATAATAATAACTGAGGAATCATCTTTCGGCGCACGTTAGCAACCCCCGCAGGCAGGAGTTACGTGGCCCATAGAAAGCTGTCAACCGTTCCCACGACAGCACGGTCAACGGGCAACCGCCGGAGGCGCAATTTAGCAACGCCCATAGTGCCTCCTGCTAACGTGCACCGCCACACATGAAAAAATCAAGCGTAGTTGCTACGTGATTAAATCATCTACTCCTAATATATATATAAAAAAAGAAAAAAAAAAAAAAAATTAGAGAACATTGGAGGAAGAGCGAGGCGTCGGCCTTTTGCTACACAACAGTACTCTTGTATGTTATATTTTTAGCATAAACGGTGGATTAACACCTCTTCTGTATCCTACTAAGTTACTATATATATACATATATATAGTTTCTTAATACATGATCTTGTTTGTTCTTATTGGTATATATGTTCTTATTGGTATGGTCGATTGAAGAAAGAAATAGAGATCATGTGGACAATATGAAGAGTTTTTGGTGAGTAAAATAATACTGCTAGCTACTTACCGTTGAGCCAATTTCTTGGAGGCTGGAAGTGGAAGGCAGTCTTATACTGGGAGTCGATGACGGCGGCCGGGACCGACATGAGATCCTCATAAACTGCATGAGACCCCTCCACCAACCCATTGTTCCAACAACAAACTAACACCGCCGCTAAACAAACAATCCCGCGTTTCATCGCCATGGCGACCACGAAGAATCGATCAAGAAGAAGATGGAAGATGAGAATGATGGAGAGAGTGAGAGTGAAGGGAGGTTTATATAGAGGTTGGAAGGAGAAAGTTGAGGACTTACAAAAAAAAAAAAAAAAACAAACAAACCGGAGATAGTTATAATAGTATATAAAGTCAATACGGTATATGAGAATTATTTCCAGTAATATCATCTTTCTCTAATTTACAGAAGGCTCTAAATAAAATCTATTATTGAAAGACCATTTAGATAATGATGCAAAAAATGTGCCTATGAGCATGCACGCGCGCATGTGTGCACGCGTATGTGAGTTCATGCACACCAACACATAAAAAAAATGGTGTGTACGTGAGTTTACAACACAGACAAAACGAATATGTGCCTGTCAGGCTGTCACAGACGAAAAGAACACACACACAAAGCGTGTATGTGAGCTCACGCAGACACACACACGGCTCAGGTAAGTCACAGTCACTGACATATATACACATAGTCAACGACATACATATAGGAGACTCATGTAAGTTACGATAGTAAATAGCAAATAGCTAATTATCTCATTATATTTTATCAAATTTTTTTTTTTGATATTATGATCTTCACCTTAGTACTTTCTTAAAAATCAAGTGTATATAAATATTATATTCAACAAAAATTAATAATTTTTTTTTATCTATTTGATGTAATGCCAAATCAAAACTAAAATCTAAAAAATTAAAAATAAGTAAATCCTAGAAGATTGAGATCATAATGCAAAAGAAAAAATTCGAAAAAAAAATTATAAGAAATAAAGGAAATGAACTAGTTTAGCCAACTTATATGAGCTAGCATATATATATATATATATATAGAGAGAGAGAGAGAGAAAACGGGAAATATACCGGCGGTGAAGGAAGTTTCCTTCACCGCCGCTTAGGTGGCCCAATAAAATTATTACACGTGGTGTCATTTAAGAGAATTCATTTATTTGTTATCTTGAATGACGCCCCGTGTTATAATTTTAATGGGCCACCTAAGCGGTGGTGAGGAACTCCCTTCACCGCCGGTGTATTTCTCGTTTCCTCATATATATATATATATATATATATATATATATATATATATATATATATATATATATATATATATATATATATATATATATATATATATATATATATATATATATATATATATATATATATATATATATACACACACGCGCGCACGCACACACACATACACACACACTAGCTTAGATAAGTTACGTGAGTCAGTGGTAAGAAAGTAATAATCTCTTTATATTTTTTCAAATTTTTTTAGGATCATTATCTCTATCTCCTTAGCTTTTAGGAACAAATTTTATGTGTTCTAAAGTTTATTTTTCTTTTCATCAGGTTGATACCAAATGTTGTATTAACCGAAAACTATTAATTTTATATTTACTTGATGCAAGATTAAATCAAGTTAACAAGTTGACCTCTAAATACCACTACATAGCATAATATAAAATTATTATGCAATTTTAAAATACACATATAATTATTTCCTCTAAATTTTTTTTATATATATAATGATCTACAATTTCTAAAATTCATTCATATCTAATTTCTTAAGTATAACATAATAATTATTTGGAGCACATCATCCTCTCGGAGGGTCTGATGTTTCTGCCCCAACATTAATTATTATATCCTTTCAATTTCTTAATAGCATCACATAAATATTTTAAGCATTGATCACATGAATCTCTCCACGTGAACAATCTTCTATCAATTTTAAGATGGACAAGGACAAGGATTGATAATTAGCTCATGCAAATTTGAAGAATTCATTAATTTGAAATGACTTGTTATGCAACACTAGCTAGATTCTATCTTTGAACTTTTGTTGATATTAAACTTATCTTAACCAAACCCTTTACATGGGCTAGCAAAAAACTTTCTCAAAGGAACCCCAAAAATAGAGGGAGAAATGAGAATTAGAGTGGAAAAAGGCAAAAGCTCTCAAAATGAAGGTTCTAAGAAACTAAACTAAATTTAGGCAAATGCCTAGTGATTCAATCTTCCCACTCAATGTGAGCCTCATTCATTAGCATCACTCTTTGCCCATCAACTTGCTTAGTGTCCACACACTCTCCTACAATTTTTTTTTTTTCATTTTTTTTCTTTTTTCTTTTTCTATAAAATGGAAAAAAAAAGTTAGGGCTTGGACACATTGGATCAATCCACTTTACAATTAGTCCCAAGTAAGGACACCTATAAGCTAAGCACTCCTTATAAGAAAAGATCGGATATGTGATATCTTGAGTTGGACAGAGATTATAAAAGATCAAAGGTTTCTTACGTTTCACTAATGAAACTCTATTATTAACTCTCACCACAACTTTAAAGTTTTGGTATAGTGACAGGAAACTCTATATGGTATAGAGAAACCCTTGTTCAAATACCACCGTACGCGCATTTAACTGCGGAATTCTAAAAAAAAATTAATACCGCTGCGTAAAACTCAGATTTCGGCTCAAAATAAGTGCTCAACTTGCGGAAGCATGTTGGAATACAAACAATTTCTCTTTACCGCTATCACAATTTTGAAGTTTTGGTATGATAATTTCGATACTCTCCAAGTGGAACAACCATGACCTTAGTATGACCTTAGCATGTATATCATGTTTTTTGAGTTGTTGAAACTTGATATGAAGAATTATAGACAAGTATTTGAACTCTCCTCTCTTTTATCTCATTATATTTAAAAAGAAAAAGAGGCTTGATGATTGGATCACTAGAAAGCTCTTGTTGCATCACCTTGCTCCACTGGAGTGGGTAACATCCACTTTCACATTAATTTTCTAGAAACATAATTGCCTTGTCAAACACTTGGCATCATCAAATCAAATGCAACAAAAAGTAACCTGACCTATAGAAGGTACAAGAGATGGGTCCATGTCATCCATCTGATATGGCTCATCACTGCACTAGCCATTGCTTTGTGACATTGAGCTTGTTTAGGTTATCTTTGTGCTAGTGCATGGCAAAAGAGAAGACTATAGTGCTCTCAATTTGTTGGCAACTTGTAGATTTTGCCCACCTCATAAACTCAATGTCGTGTGTGCGTGTGTTTTTGATTCCAAACATTAAACTTAGGAGCACCAAAGCCAACTTTCTTGGAGTGGCTCTCAAGAACATAAAGTTTGTAGTAAGAGCGGTCTAATGAGATCAAGTAAGCTTTAGATTTTGATTTAAAATGCAACTTTTTGGAGTTGGAGAGTGAGTAGAGACTCCCCTTTTTCTTTTCTTTATCTACTATTTCGATAAATAGGATTCCCTTTTCCTTTTTACTAAATTTCGTTGACATTTTGTTTTGTTTCGTTTCGTTAGGAAAAGAAAAAGAAGAGAAACCAAAATTGACAACTCGCAATTGTATCTTTCTATTTTTTTTCTTTCTATTTTTTTTTTTTTTTGAAGTGTGAAGGCTTCTTCTTGATGTAGAAATAGAGACAGTTGGTGTCTCTTATAACTTTTTATTATCTTTTATTTTTGTCTGTAGATGATAATTTTTTTTTTTTTGGCTTTTAGTAACGACATATATTAATAGGTTTAGAGGTAGAAGATGTAATTGTAATTAAACAATCATTAAAATTGATGTTTGAGATATGGTAATATCTATATGAAAATAACCAGATTATACAGTTAGTAAGCCACATCCATGCTGCTTTCCGAACAATGTTTATAAAAATTATGGAAACTTCTAAATACACTCCAAAATTTCTTAGTACATTCTTTAAAAAAATTATTTTCATTACGGGGAATTCTATTTACGCACGACAATTTACTTTTGGTGCACAGATCTGAAATTTGTAAAAAATTACAAGTTTGCCATTTTTTTTACTAAATTATTCTTTTAAATCTCAAAATCTCTAAAACTTCTAAAAAAAGTTTAAAATACGGTATCGTCTTCCTCCTCTATTCCATCTCTAAAATAAAAAAAACTATTTAAATCTTAAAAAAATACATCTCCTACAAATTTATCGATTTCCTTACTCTCTAAATTTTTTACATTCGTGTTGCTAAAAAAGATATGAAGAATTTTAAATTCTTTGAATTCACTGTGACAAGCGAAATTAGGATTTAGACTTTGAGTATTTTAAAGCAAATGGAAAAATTCATTGTACAATTGGTGCTGGAGGACAAATCTCAAGTGCGAATTAAAATTATTCTTAGTTTTTTATGCATTTTTATTTGTAATTAATTGTTACTTTTTCTTCTTTTTTTTTTGTGCGAAGGTCTGTCACTGAACAGAATAAAAAGTTGGAACTGGAGGCGAAAGGTGATGCTAGAGATGGTGAGTGGCGATAGAGTTGGAGGTGGCGACGGATGTGGGTGGACAATGGAGCAGGGCTCAGAGGAAAGCTTGGAAATTTTAAAGTTCAATCGGGATAGATGAAAGTAGGAGAGAGAGAGTGTGAGGGTTAAATTTGGAAACAAAATTGAGCATTGAGGGTAAATTAGTGATATTTCAAAATATGAGATGGTATAAAGAGAACCTGGGCATGAAAAGTAATTTGCCTTGCGTTAAATAGAATTTCTCTAGAATTTCCCCTTTCTTTACGGGAAATTCTATTTGCGCACTGCATTTAACTCTTGGCACCCTGAATACTCTTTACACCAAACTCCTATTTTGAAATACTATCATTTTACTTTCTGCGCCGAAATTTTTTTCCAAAAATAATCATCCTCCTTTTATCTAACTGCTCACCCGATCCCATTTTTATCCTTTTTTTTAGTCGAATATTTTGGTCGGGTATTAATACCAGACCAAGAAATGAGCTGGTCGGGTATTAACATCCGACCAGCAAGCGAAGTCTCCCCCATAAAAAAAAAAACCTAATTAGCAATAAATTTCAAACAAATATGCATAAAACCTAAAAAAAAAAAATTTAATCGTATTTTAGATTTATTCTCTGACACCAATTGCATATTGGAATTTTTCATTTGCATAAGAAAATTCAAAATCAAATTCCAAATCCAAATTTCACTTGTCACGGTGAAATCAAAAAATTTAAAATTCTTCTAATCTTTTCAGAAAAATTAATATAAAAAACTTTTAGGGATCAAGAAATCAAATTGATGATTTTATAGGAGATGTGTTTTTATTAAATATCAAAAAAATTATTTAGGATTTTAGAGAGAAAATAGATGAAGAAAACAATGAGTCGTAGTTCTAAATTTTAAGAAGTCTTAGTTTGGAATTTATAAGGGTAATTTAGTCTAAGAAAATAATGGCAAACTTGTAATTATTTATAAGTTTCAAAACTGTACATCAAGAGTAAAATGCCGGGTGCAAATAGAATTTCCCTTTCTTTACAAGTTTGCAATTAAATATATGAGACAGCTCTACCCTTTTTCGTTCTTTCCCAATAATTTCTAAAAAAACTTAAATTATTAATCCGTCTAAACTTATCTAAAAATCTATAAAATAAATAAAAAATTCTTTTCTCTATCGTATAAAACAACGATGGAAAATCTTGAGAAAGTATCTTGCGCTCGAATGCGCATAAGAGCATAACAAAGGTAGATCAATTTTTTTTTTTTTGAAAAACAATTATTTTTTGTAAAATGTTGTTATGTGTGTGTGCGCGCGCGTATATATATATATATATATATATATATATATATATATATATATATATATACATATATATATATATATATGAGAAAAATGGAAATGAGCTGACAGCTCACGCAAGTTAGCTGAGCTGCAGTTTATTTCCACTATCTCCAATAATCTTTTTTAAAAAAATTCTTTTGGATTATGATCTCGACCCCCTAGGGTTCACTCATACCCAATTTCTTGGGTTTTAGTTTTGATTTGAACCTCCATCAAATTAATACAAAATTAACGGTTTTCAGAATAAAATATTTTGTATGCACTTGATGAAAGGGTAAATAAACTCTAAAACTTATGAAATTTAATCCGAAAGAAATTAAAAAGGTAGAGATTGTAATTGTAAAAAAAAATTGAAGAAAAATCATTGGATCATTATAATTTTACCGCTACCTGACGTAACTTTTCCTGAGCTAGCGGCTCACCTACAGTAATCCCTATATGTGTGTGTGTGTGTATGGGATTATTATAGGTGAGTCGTCAGCTCAAGAAAAGTTACGTGAGCTAGCTGTATGCCTGAAAATTAGATTTCTCCTTCTATTGCAAAATTATTTGATTACAAAAGAAAATTGAGAATTACAAGAAATATCAAGAAATAACAAGAACGGGAATATTAATTTATTCCCTTTTTTATGTGGGTTCGGGTGACGATGGAGCCTCGCTAGTGCCTCCGTGGACCGTCTGACTTGGAAGGGGATGGTTCTGCTCCGCTCCTCAATTTTACGAGCTCGCCCAAAATCGTCCAAAAGTCCTTTCTCTGACTCAATTTCTGTCTTTTATGGACCGAATCCGCTCGAAATCCGCCTCGAATCCTCCCTGAAAAATCAGATCACGAGATATCAGCAAATAAACAAAACGGGAATAGAAGGAAGACAACCTGCGGGTTGGCACCTGCGGGATCGCTCCCGCAGGTGCCCACAGGCGGGATCGCTCCCGCGAGAGGCACCCGCGGGAGATCTCCCGCGGGTGCTCACCCGCGGGAGCCCTCCTGCAGGTTGCACCCGCAGGAACCTCCCGTGGGTTGCACCCGCGGGTGCCCCAGCGGGAATTCTCCCGCGGGGTCCGCATCAAAATTTTTTTTTTTTTTTTTTAAATTTTAATTAATTAATTACTTTTTTTTTTATTTATTATTATTCTTTTTTAGATGTCTACATAACCCCCTCCAAAGTTTTCGAAGTTCTGTATTTAGTTGTACTGAATTTCGAAATACTTTGGATTATTTGATTTTGGCTATCAATGTGTAAAGAATTTGATAGACAGAAATAATTGTTAACGTATTTCGTAAGATATAGAAGGAGATATGGCGTTAATATGCTTATTCAATAACAAACAGAGGTATGGTTTTAACGTGCTCATCAGATAACAAGTAGATATATGATATTAAAGTACTCATTGGGTGACAAGCAGAGGTATCATGTTAATATGCTTTTTTAGGTCAAGCAGAGATATCATGTTAACGTGCTCATTAGAATCATAACCGTTCAGTGACATCTAGTATGACGGATCAGGGAAAGACAGAGGTGACATTAAACGTGTCTTGGAGCTCAACCTATTCAGAGGATCTGGTCGTGATCGGGACAAGCTGACTAAACAGAGGTGACAGTTAACGTATTTAGCTTCGGAATCGGACTATCAGAGGTAACTGTTAACTTGATAGAGAGATGATTTTCGTCAGAGGTAATTTTTAACTTAACGATATCAAAAACAAGTTCATCAGAAGCTGTAATATTGGACTTGATGAAGTGTGAATTTTCTTTTCTTTCAGAGGTGAAATCTTAACATGACAAGAGATTTAATCGGATTTTATCTCATTTGATTTTGAATTATGATGTCAGAGGTATGATTTTAACTTGACAAATACTTTGGAGTGTAGCTTGCTCTGCTGGAGAAAAATGACGAGAAAAGTTTCGTTGTCAGAGGTGAAATCTTAACGTGATAAGAGATTTATTTGATTAGGATTTTTAGCAAACCCCCAGCTATTAACGGATTTGATTTGTCTTTACCAATTACCGTTTGAGTTGGGCTAGCCATGTTATTCCCCTCAGCATGGTGAGTTGTCGAGAATTTTGTTTGGGCTTAAATGCCAAATTTTTCCTCTTCCCTTTGCTTTAGCGGCACTGGGCAATTCATACTCTCTTCCCGTTGTCTTAATGGCATTAGGTAATTCATGCTTTTTACCCCCAGCATGGTGGGGTTGGCGAGAAATTTATTCTCTTCCCGTTACCTTGACGGTGTTAGGTAGTTCATGCTTTTTACCCCCAGTATGGTGGGGTTGGCGAGAAATTTATTCTCTTCCCGTTGCCTTGACGGCGTTGGGTGATTCATGCTTTTTACCCCCAGCATGGTGGGGTTGGCGAGAAATTTATTCTCTTCCCGTAGCCTTGTCGGCGTTGGGTAAATTTTTTTTTTTTTTTTAGGTGATGACGCCTAGCTTTTTTATTTTTTAATTATTTATTTATTTATTTATTTTGATAAGCGATGAGGCCTTGCAAATTTATTTTTATTTATTATTATTTTTTTGTTTATTTTTATATTTTTATATTTTTTTATCCTTTTTTCTAATTTTTTAATTTTTTTTTTTTGGCATCATCGGGTGCATCCGCGGGATACAACCCATGGGTAGAACACTCATACAGCATGTTTTTTTAATTATTTTTTTTATAACTTTATCAATTTTTTGTGGGCGATAACACCCTTTCTTTTTTTTCTTTTTTTCTTTTTTCTTTTTTCTATATTTTACTATTATTATTATTATTATTTATTTATTTATTTATATTTTTTCGTGCGGGGGAGAGGAGAAAGTGCAGGTGGCCCAGGTGGGCCCCACCCGAGCATAGTACTTTTTTTTTAATCTCGCCTCACGTTTTTCTTTATTTATTAACTTTTTTATTGTAATTGAGGCAATTTCAATTTATTATTTTATTTATTTTTATTTATTACTATCTTATTATTATTATTACTTATTTTTTATTATTGTTATTTTTTTTGTCGTATGGATTATGTATCCCGCGGGTTGCATCCCGCGATTGCATCTGTGGGTTGCGTCCCCGCGGGTTCCATCTGCGAGTTGCGTTCTGCGATTCCATCTGCCGGTTGTATCCAGTTTTGTCAAATTTTTTTTTTAATGGGTGATGACGCCTCATATTTTATTTTTTTTTGACAAACGATGACGTCTTGTCATTTTTTTTTATGGGCGATGACGTCTCATATTATTTTTTTTGACAGACGATGACGTCTTGTCAATTTTAGTGGGCGATGACGCCTCACATTTATTTATCGTTACCCGGCGATAACGCCTAGGCTCCGAAAAAAAAATTTAAAGATTGGATTGCGCCACTCAAACTCCCACTGTGGTCGCCAATTCTTGTATACCCGAAAATTGGATTTTTCCTTCCATTGAAAAATTATTTGATTACAAAAGAAAATTGAGAATTACAAGAAATATCGAGAAATAACAAGAACGGAAATATTAATTTATTACTTTTTATATGTGGGTTCGGGTGACGATGGAGCCTCGCTAGTACCTCCGTGGACCGTCTGACTTGGAAGGGGATGGCTCAGAAGTCCTTTCTCTGACTCAATTTCTGTTTTTTATAGACCGAATCCGCTCGAAATCTGCCTTGAATCCTCCCTGAAAAATCGAATCACGAGATATCAGCAAATAAACAAAATGGGAATAGAAGAAAGACAACCCGCGGGTTGGCACCTGCGGGATCGCTCCCGCGGGTGCCCACCCGCGGGATCTCTCCCGTGGGAGGCACCTACAGGAGATCTCCCGCGGGTGCTCACCCGCGGGAGATTCCCGGGGGTGCCCGTCCCGCGGGTGCACCCGCGGGAGAATTCCCGCGGGAATTCTCCCTCGGGTCACCCGCGGGAAATTCCCGCGGGTCCGCGTCAATTTTTTTTTTTTTAATTTTAATTAATTTTTTTTAAATTTGTTATTATTCTTTTTTAGATGTCTACACTAGCGACAAAATTATAATAATCAATTATTTTTCTTCAATTTTTTTTAACAATTACTATCTCTACATCCTTAACTTCTTTCTGATTAAATTTTGGAATTCATATAGCCTTTCATCAAGTGCATCAAAATATTTTATTCAATAAAAGCCATTAATTTTGTATTGACTTGATAGAGGACCAAATCAAAACTAAAACCCAGGAAATTGGGTATACATGAATCCTAGAGGGCCGAGATCATAATCCAAAAGAAATATTTTAAAAAAGATTATTGGAGATAGTGGAAATGAACTGCAACTCAGATAATTTGCGTGAGCCGTTAGCTCATTTCCATTTTACTTACTTTTATATATATATATATATATATATATATATATATATATATATATATATATATATATATATATATATATCAATATTTTATTTTTTTTAAAAAAGAAATTAAATTTTGTTGAGGTGATTTGAATATTTGAATTTTGAAAGAAATGGTCAGGAGAAGGCAGCATTTAGAAATTGAGGAGTAAAGAAAAATAGTAATTCAGAAATATGAGATGGTACAATTTGAAAAAGTTTATATTTTTGAATTTTATAGGTTCTACTCAATAAGAGAGGGTACTTAGAAATTGGAAGGGTGCATTTAAAATTTCTCGAATTTATTTATCGTTCTTTATATTTTTCATGCACATTCTTAATCAAGCTTTCTCTACAATGTGACAATTTTATAATTTTGCTGGAAAATACCTTCTGGAATAATACTTGACCCCATTTTATTATTTTGGATATTTTGGGAAGATTCCATTTCAAAATTGAAAGAGATAAGGATGCTTGATGCTTATTTTAAGTGAAGGAAATTCCAAGCAAAGCCCATTATTAATACTAATAGGCCCACTAGTAAAAGCAGGCCTGTTGGCCTCGTACCTAACTAGTAGGCTTAATCTGGTTGAGTCTTAGGGCAAGCCCAGATTAAGGTCAAGGCCTCAAGCTACAAAATATATTGATGAATTTTCTTGTTCATAAATCACAGCCCGCTAGCCCACCTGATAATATGGGCATCCATTTACTCTTAAAACAAAGTATCAAATTTTGATTTCCAATAATATCGAACGGAGTACTACAATCTCATTATTAAAAATATATATATATATATATATATTAGAAAGAAGGGTTAATCTCTTCAAAAATGAAAAGATTAAATCTCATACCAAAATGATATCAGATTATGATGAAGTAACAAATGGAAAATTTCACATTGTTTCTTTAATACAATTGCATGAAACTAGTTACATGCAATATTACATTTTTATCCAATCTTATAACTTTTCACGGAGAAAAAAAAAATACAAGCTCTATAGGAGATACTATACCATACTAAATGAGCACACTATGCTCGACGACCAACGGGAGTTTCCAAAGGTCTTTACGACTACTATCATTTCCCATTTACAAGGACTAGTAAAGATACAATCTACTTAAAAAATTTTATCTGTTCTCTAGCGTATCTGTGCTCTGGCCATGCTCCAAGCCTTGAGATCAGAAATCTTGACAGTCTCAGTGCCATAGTTGAATGCGTAGAGGTAGAGGTGACTATCGCCATTCAACATCACTGTGGGATAAACCCTAGACGTGATGCAAGTTCTTCCCTTGCCTCCGAAGCTCTCCACCACCGAATGATCAATCTGTTCCATTAACAAACAAACAAACAAACAAACTCCTCCTTCAATCTGATTCATAACTTAGTTTTCTATCAATATTAAAACCAATTATCATGCATATATATATGAAACCTACCAGGGTTCTCAAAGATATCTTCCTATCTTTCAATATGTCTACGTCCACAAACCCTCCGAATGCTGGCTTGTACAGTTCTGGTCTCAAGGACGACCTGTCGACCACAAAGGCTCGATCGGTTAATTCAAAAGGACTGCAACGCCACTTGCAACTTTATCTATTATGTTGCGAAGGAAACAAAAATGATACCTTGTTGAGTCGGTACACATGAGAACCTTGTAGTTTCCATTGGCTCGGAAAATCCTGAAGTATATCGCGGTGTTTTCCTCTAAGTCTTGTGAAGCTAGTACGAACAAACCAAAGGGGCCAATTCCACCTGTCGAATCGACACCCTTTTCGCGGCAAAGCTTAGACGGGTCTCCGATCCAATTAGCATCGAATGGCTCGGCCTCGGCCACCATAAGGTTCGGGAGTTCAAATTCTACTTCGATATCCGACTGTCAATTTTTGAGAATTACAGATTAGTTAGTAAGCAAATTTAAGATGATTATATATCAGTAAAATATTTTTAATTAAAATAAAAAGAATGATAATTATTTTTTTTTAAAAAAATATATGTACTAGCCTGTGAAACTTGGAGCCGTTCGACTTCAACTAGGTCTCCGCTTCTGAGCTCAATGTCCTGCAACTGTATTTTGTTCCCTCTGAGCGATTCGATCTCCTCGATAGGCCATTGAATCAGTTGTTTTCCTTCGTAATCGAGGTTAAAAACCCTTGGAACAGTCTGAAAATTCATTGTAAAAAAATAAATATTTAGAGGCGAATTATCAAAGTTATAACAGGTGTTTGATGAAATGCCGCAGAGAGGTAGAGAGACGAGTTGCGTACCTGAATACCTGCCCAGCCCTTGGCACGATCGTCCGCTACACTGTCGGACTCGTTGGACCACCCCCACAAAATCCTCCTGTTCTTCGCGTCGTCGAAGAATGTCTTGGACGCGTAGATGTGGCCGTAGTCGAGCCTCGGCCACATCCGGTAGTCGTTGGACGAGGCGTCGTCGCCCACAAACACGTCTCTCTCCTCATCGTAGGTCCCCAGCGTGTACTGGTCAGCCAAGTAATCGAACATGCTCACCTTGAGCAGGTACTTCTTCTCGCCCGTCCTCGGCACCTCCAGCGGGAAGAAATCCACGCACTCCCACATACCCGACCCGTTAGTGAAGTGCAACGGGTGCTCCGCCCGAACCCACTTCACGAAATCCTTGCTCTTGTACAGCGCGGCCTGGCCGTCTCGCCCGAGCACGGTGCCGACCACGAGCCTCCAGACCTTGTCCCGGCCGAGCCAGGCGGTGCTCGGGTCACGGAACAGCGTGACGTCCACCCCGTCGAACGGTTCGATTATCGGGTTGTAATCGGGTTTGACCCATTCGCGAAGGAACGGGTCGGATACGTTCTTCGGGTATGCCACGTTCTGGACCTGCCTGCTGTCTTTGTCGAGGCCCGTGTAGACGATAACGGGTTTGTTGCCGGGGAGGATGGTGGCCGACCCGCTCCAGCACCCGCTGATGTCTGCTAACGGGTCGGATGGGGAGAGAGCGATCTCAAGAGCGGACCAGTCGATGAGGTCAGCGGAGATGGAGTGGCCCCATGAGATGTTGGCGATCCACACTGCGTCGTTGGGGTTCTTCTGGTAGAAGAGGTGGTAGAAGCCGTTGTAGTACATCGGTGCATTCGGGTCTGCAACAAGCGGCGGGTCGAGGTTAAACGGGTTTCGGGTGTGATCCATGAGAATAAATAAATAAATAAACACTTGGATTGTCAAATCATAGATGACATAATTTTTGTTAAAATAATTTATTATATATATTAAGCCTTTAAGCCCGTGAGAAGGATTTATGTTTTTTTTTTTTTTTTTTTTTTTCTTTGGGATCATTTCGTTTTCACTGAGGTCATGAGCGCAAAGAGTGACGTCTACACGACGCACAACGAATAAAAAATAAGGGAGGTTTCAAAGAGGAAACAATTAAATAAAAAAAAGTCATACCCATCAAAATCAATATTCTACTGTAGAATTGAATTGATTATCGTTGTTGGATCAAGCATCGTGGTCCAATTTCATATTTCGTTCGTTGAATAAGACGGGAAGCTTTTTTTTTTCTTTTATTTTTTTTTATTGTTAAATCCATAGAGAACCTTCCAAAAAAGAGCAATTACTTATCTCGTTTCCTTTTATCATTATTTTATCATTATGCTTCCCTTGGTATGCACCGCCCCTATCTTTTATCTCAAAAACAAAGTTACAAAGGTATATTTTATCATTATGCTTCCCTTGGTATGCACCGCCCCTATCAATTATCTCTTACCAACCAAATCAACCTCCCTCAAAAACAATAAAAAATTAAAATTAAATAAATAAATAATAAAGTATGATTCTTCGAGTCAAAACAACTAGCAATACAGCTCTTAGATATGTTTGTAGGTTAAATTTTAGTACATGCTATACAAAATTTAAAATTTAAAATATTTTTTTTATTTTTTTAATTCAAAATTTTTTCAGAGAACATAAAAAATTAGCTCATAGACACGTCTATTACCATAAGTCAGGAGTTTGGGTTTTGGATCGTAAAAATGATTATGTTATTTTTTGAAATGGGCATTGCTAGTATATATAATTCTCTTGTACAGAATACTAGAATACTAGCATGCCAATTTTTTCTCTAAAGAAATGCGTTTTATTCCTCTCAAATAATTAAAAGACTAAACAAAATTTAAGAGAAAAATGACGAAATTAATTATAGTATTAAAAAAAATACCATTCATCCAGTTTTGAGAAGGCTGGAAATGGTAAGAGGTCCTAAAAATCTCGTTGGCCATAGGATTCGGAGAGTCTTTGTGAGGAGCCTCCAGCATCGGCGACGAGAAGAAGAGCAGCCCGACGAGCCACCGCAGTCCGGCGACCAACGAGGAGGCAGCAGCCATTGGCAGAAGAAAGCTATGAAGGATGACTAGAGCTTGTCAAGCTTAAGAAAGAATGAGGAAACTTGTGAGGAGAGGTTTAGGGATCAGCGTCTGCTTTTATAATGCTAAACTGCTCACCTAATCACTATTTTTAATGCCTAATCCTCTAATTTTTTTTATTTAAACCAAAAAGGGCTGACAATATAAGGGCCCTACGTGTCATTCTCTGAGTGGTCCTCGATGCTTTCCCATTTTCGAGAGCTAAGGCACAATATTTTGTCTTTAGAGATGAGATTAGAGAAATTTACAATTTAATTAAATAAATTCCTCTGTTTTTAAGGAGGAAGTGATGAGTCAGCTAAGCCCCAGTCGAAAACCATTGGTACAACCATCTCATCCTTGCTGGATCCTTATCCACATACAGTCAGCATCAGTACTAAAAACTCTGGCTTCCAAATTAAAAAAAAAATAAAAAATAAATAGTATTTTTAAATAAACAGGTTACCAAAGTTTTGTAATCTCGAATCATGCATCTTGTTTGTGCATGGAATATTATAAGACACGTGCAAATAGAAAATAAATAAATATTCGATAGCTTATTAGAAATTTCTCATTATATATGCCTTTGTTTTGCTGACCCATCAAAGTTGTCGTTCTGTTTTTTTAGTTTGCTTGTTTATTTGATTTTGTTCTCCATTGGTTTTTTTTAGCAAGAGTACGTAGTTATTATATGTATAACTAGCTATTCAAATTCAAATTGACTATTCTTATCCTCCATAGGATTCTTAGATTTGATTTGTTTTAAAACTATATATATTTCGATCACTAAACAAGACACCCATTTATCAGAAAAAAAATTAAAAGTTAAAATATATATTTCGATCTCTAAATAAGAACCTAATTATCAAAATAAGTAATTAAAATGATGGTCCAATTAAATTTAAATATATTTAAGTTTTTATATGAAAAGCTAACTATTTCCATACCCTAAATTCGACAAGTTATCGTCCATAGACTAAATTTGATAGCTTCACGCAAGCTTAGATCACCCACAAAGTTAGTGAAATTCTAAATGCACACCGCATTTGACATAGTGAACACCATTTCCCCCTATGTTGTAAATCACTTTAGTATAGGATGTGGGCCTCTCTAAGTAAGATGTGGTGCTCATTTAGAATTTCCTACAAAGTTAGTAAACCTGTTATAATTAATTTTTTTTAAATTTGTTTTCTAGTAAGAAACAATAAAATTATTTAATCTAGTCAAATTAACTAGAAAACATATATGGCCCCAAATGTTCTACATTAATCCCCCCAAAAAAACACAAAAAGTATTTGTTTGTTAGATGTGTGACATTTGTGGAGAAGAGGAGGATAGGGTTAAGGGAGTGCGACATAGGAAAAAAAAGTGGATAAAATTGGAGATTAAGAAAAAATAATTCAAAATTTTGGAGATTAAGAAAAAATATTTCTTTTATCATTTTTATTATATAGTAGGCCCCTATTTTTGGTATTTGGTTTCATAAATTTTAATTCTTGTTTTAATCATGGAGCGCCGGTTTCTTTCTAAAAAAAAAATGTTAATTTTAAGGTTAGTTGTGCTAAAAATATATATACAGTTTTTTTTTCTTCTTAAAAATAGTTTTTAAGATATATTTTCTTAAATTAAGCACTGTATGTTGAATTCATTCACTAATTTGAACATTAAATTGAGCCAATTCACTAGTTCAAATTAAATGAATTAAGTGAATTGAAATAGGCTTCAAAAGTTGAGTACATAGCAAAGGAACAAAAAAGGGAAGATGAAAAGATAGTCCCACATGGGATAGGGGAATGTAAGGATGTGGGTTTAAATATGATAGCTTGCTCCTTTACTTTGCTTATGTAAGAAGAGGAAAACCATGAGCACCACGGGTGGTGCTACGCACCGCCCGCACCCGCACGCGCACGCGCACGCGCGTGTGCGAGGGCGAATGGGCGTTTAGGGCGCATTGGGCGCTTTAGAGGCGAAGTCCAACGGTCGGCGGTCCAACAGTCACCGGCCGCCGTCAACGGTTGCCGTTAAACGGTCACAACTGTTGAAACGGCCAACTGTTGCGACTGTTGAAATCTCAACCGTTGCGACTGTTGAAAACCTATAAATATGGTAGGGTCTGGGTCAGTGAAATACTACAAGTTTTTTTCTTTTCTCTTCTCTTTGTTCTTCTGCAGACAGAAGTTCCAGAATTTCTGTCTACAGAAGAAATCTGTTCATCATTTTCCATAAGTCCAGTCCTGCATAACATATACCAGAGAGAACCTTTATCAGATTCGCCAGAGCAGAGGGATTGCAGCTTCCTTCCCTCTGCAGATCGATCGTTGTATCCTGGGAGATCGACGTCCAAGAAATCCAGAAGCGAACAGTGGAGGACGAATCGATTTTAAGGAGATAGTGTCCAACACTAGCCTCGATCTTCATCCAATCTGCTTCCTGTCAGTAAAGTCTTCTTCCAGTCTTCCTGCAACCAGGTTTTTCTTAATCCAGTTTTATAATTTTCAGATTAGGATAGTATACTAGATAAAGAAAAACAGTTTGATGGTTTTTCTTTAACCAGTCTTTTTCTACTTCGAAACTGGAATTATTTAGATATAAACCTAATTACAGAATTAATTTCCTATAAGATAACAGTAGCAATTCTGTGTAGTAAATCTGTTAACTACAAATCTGTCATTTTATGTTAATCTAAAACAATTCTGTATGCTTCAATCTGCAACCACAGAATTAGTAACCTCCACTTTACATATACTGTCATAATATATTAAAAGACATTATGCAGAATTATAACCAACAATCTTAAAATCGATTATTGCATGTTTTAGATTAACTTTTTAAGAATACAGTTTAAACATCTTTAGTTTGAACCTACATTCTTAAAATTGAATTTCGTACTTGTTTTAGAATACAGTTTAAACATTTTGTTTAGAACCTACTTTCTTAAAACTGATACTTTGAATTCTGTCAAAATACCATAAATTAAGAGTACTGTTATCAATTAGAACTCTGTTATAATAGTATTTAATCTTTAAACTGATATTTTGTTTTAGATTAAAAATACTGTCATACTAGTAATCAATCACTAGTAATCTTAATTGCTTCTAGAGAAGACTAATTAATTCTGTTTTGTGTTTGGAGTTAGAATTATTTTTCAGTTTAGTTAAAATTTATTACAAGGCATTAAGATAGATAAATTTTAATATTTGTAGATGGCTTCTACATCTGATATGTCCACTGTGATAACTCCTGTCATGGTTACTCCAACTGTGCCTTCAAGCCAGTACGAGAAACCAGAGAAGTTCAGTGGCTCAGATTTTAAGAGATGGCAACAGAAAATGTTGTTCTATCTCACTACAATGAATCTGGCCAAGTACTTGAAGGAGACTGTGCCTACTCTTGTTGAAGATGATCAACAATCAGTGAAGGCGGTTGAAGCATGGAAACATGCGGACTTCTTGAGTAAGAACTATATCCTCAATGGTTTGGACAATATACTGTATAATGTATATAGTTCAGTTGCTACTGCTAAGGAACTCTGGGAGTCCTTAGACAAGAAATATAATATAGAAGATGCCGGCTCTAAGAAATATGTAGTCGGTAAGTTTCTGGATTATAAAATGGTTGATTCTAAAAATGTAATCAACCAAGTACAGGATCTTCAAGTGATCATTCATGAAATTCATGCTGAAGGTATGACTATCAGTGAATCTTTTCAAGTGGCTGCAATAATTGAAAAATTGCCACCATCTTGGAAAAAATTTAGATATTACCTAAAGCATAAACGAAAAGAAATGACACTTGAAGATCTAATTGTACGATTGAGGATTGAAGAAGATAACCGCCTTTCTGAAAAGAAAATTGGAAATCCATACAATGTTTCTAAAGCTAATGTTATGGAAAATTCCAATAAGTCTAATGACAGGAAGAGAAAGCACAATGGTGAAGACTCTAAGAGTGGTAACTCGAAGAGATTCAATGGCAAGTGCTACAACTGTGACAAGCCTGGACATCGTGCCAAGGACTGCCGTGTGCGAAAGGCACCAGATTCTTCGAAGAAGAAGAAGAAGCATCCTAATGCACATTTGGCCGAAGAAGAAAATCTTTGTGCAAATGTAGATTGTACATCTGTTGTCTCAGAGGTTAACCTAGTTGGTGGCAACTCTAAGGAATGGTGGGTGGACACTGGGGCCACTCGCCACATCTGCGCCAACAAGTGGATGTTCTCCACATATGAATCTGTGGAAGGAGAACTACTCTACATGGGTAACTCTGCAACCTCCAAGGTTGAAGGACGAGGCAATATTGTACTGAAGATGACTTCGGGGAAAGAACTTACTCTTACTGATGTACTTCATGTACCAGATGTCCGCAAGAATCTGGTCTCTGGTTCAGTCTTGAGTAAGAAAGGCTTTAGGCTTGTGTTTGAGTCTGATAAGTTTATACTCACGAAGAATGGTGTATATGTAGGTAAGGGGTATATGACCAATGGTCTGTTCAAAATAAATGTAATGACCATTGCCCCTAAGGTTATCAATAAAATTGATTTTTCTGTTTATATGACTGAGTCACCTTTTATTTGGCATGGTAGATTAGGACATGTTAATTATTATACTTTACAAAGATTAATAAATTTGAATATGTTGCCTAATTTCAATATAAACTTTGAAAATAAATGTGAAATATGTGTTGAATCAAAAATGACTAAGCTTCCATTTCACTCTATAGAACGTAGTACTGAACCTTTAGAATTAATTCATACAGATGTATGTGATTTAAAATCTATTCAAACTAGAGGTGGAAAGAAGTACTTTATTACGTTTATAGTTGATTGTACTAGATATTGTTATGTATATCTACTTAGAACGAAAGATGAGGCAATTGAAATGTTTATACAATACAAAAATGAAGTTGAGAATCAACTTAGCAAAAAGATAAAAATGCTAAGAAGTGATAGAGGTGGTGAATATGAGTCACCATTTGCACAAATTTGTGCAGAACATGGTATTATACATCAAACAACTGCTCCTTACACTCCACAGCAAAATGGAATTGCTGAGCGTAAGAACAGAACTTTAAAAGAAATGATGAATGCCATGTTAATAAGTTCTGGTTTACCCCAGAACATGTGGGGGGAAGCTCTGCTTTCTGCCAATTATATTCTCAACAAGATACCCCAAAAGAAATTTGAGAAAACACCTTATGAATTATGGACAGGTCGAGCACCTAGTTATAAATTCTTAAGAGTGTGGGGGTGTCTAGCTAAGATTGCAATTCCTACTCCGAAAAGGACTAAAATTGGACCTAAAACTATTGATTGTATATTCATTGGATATGCGCATAATAGCAGTGCTTATCGTTTCTTTGTCTTTAACTCTGATCATCCAGAGATACATAAGTATTCTATTATTGAATCTAGGAATGCTGTATTCTTTGAGAATGTATTTCCTAGTAAAGAACATGAATCAAGTTCCTCTAAAAGGACTAGTGATGATATAATAAGAGAAACAGAGTCTGATTCTGGAAATAAAACCAATGAGGATGAATGTAGACGGAGCAAAAGGGCCAGGATTAATAAATCATTTGGTCCGGATTTTCTAACATATATATTAGAAAAAGAACCTCAAACTTATAAAGAGGCTATGTCTACTCCTGAAGCTCCTTTTTGGAAAGAAGCTGTAAATAGTGAAATTGAATCAATTATTCAAAATCACACCTGGGAACTTGTGGATCTTCCTCCAGGAAGTAAACCATTAGGATATAAATGGATCTTTAAAAGAAAGATAAAACCTGATGGGTCTATAGATAAATACAAAGCTAGACTTGTAATAAAAGGCTATAGACAAAAGGAAGGTATTGACTATTTTGATACATATTCACCTGTAACAAGAATAACATCCATAAGATTAATAATTGCTTTTGCTGCATTATATAATCTTGAGCTTCATCAAATGGATGTAAAAACAGCATTTTTAAATGGCGAATTAGATGAAGAAATCTGCATGGAACAACCTGAAGGGTTTGTAGTTGCAGGTAAAGAAAAGAAGGTGTGTAAACTTGTTAAGTCTCTTTATGGACTTAAACAAGCACCTAAACAATGGCATGAGAAGTTTGACCAAGTTATGTTGTCAAACGGATTTCGCTATAATGAATGCGATAATGTGTATATGTAAAAGGGGATATGCACAACTATGTCATTGTATGTTTATATGTGGATGACATGATTATCACCGGTAGCACGGTGGCTCTAATTAAGGAAGTAAAAATCATGTTAACACGAAAATTTGATATGAAAGACTTAGGTATTGCAGATATTATTCTTGGAGTTAAAATCTCCAAGACATCTGATGGATATACCTTATCCCAGTCACATTATATCGAGAAGATACTCGAAAAATTTGACAAGGAAAATACTGATATAGCTAAAACACCTGTAGATATGAGTCTACATCTTACAAAGAATATAGGTGCTAGTATATCACAGTTAGAATATTCTCAGATCATTGGCAGTCTTATGTATTTAATGAACTACACAAGACCTGATATTGCATACTCAGTAAGCAAACTGAGTAGGTTTACAAGTAATCCAGGGGAGAACCACTGGAAAGCAATAGTTAGAGTACTCAAATATTTGAGGTACACTACTAACTATGGATTGCACTATACTAGATATCCAGCAGTGATTGAAGGATACACTGATGCTAACTGGATTACCGATTCAAAAAATATCAAATCCACAAGTGGATATATCTTTACTATTGGAGGTGCAGCCATCTCTTGGAAATCTTCTAAACAAGCATGTATAGCCAGATCCACTATGGAATCTGAGTTTATAGCTTTAGATAAAGCTGGAGAAGAAGCAGAATGGCTTCGGAACTTTTTAGAAGATATTCCAATGTGGCCTAAATCTGTGTCAGCAATATGCATCCATTGCGATAATCAATCAGCAATTGGAAGGGCACAAAATGTATTATATAATGGAAAGTCACGACATATACGTCGTAGGCATGAAACTGTAAGACAGCTGCTTACAAACGGAATAATATCTCTTGATTATATAAAATCAAAAGATAATATTGCAGATCCATTAACAAAAGGCTTGACTAGAGATCAAGTATATAAGTTGTCGAGGGGAATGGGATTACAGCCTACTAAAGAGTAACTCCATAATGACAACCCAACCTAGCTGACTGGAGATCCCAAGATCTAGGTTCAAAGGGACAACCGAATTGTGGGGGAACTCGAAAGAATCACTGAGGAAAATATTTCCTATCCCATTTCTATGGTAAAATAGTGATTATCTGCAACGTGTTAGGATAAGCTAAGTTTTTAATGATCCTTATATCTTAGAAATCTAAGTGGAGTATGGCAGGATACTCTTGATAAGAGATCACCTATGTGAGTGAGAAAGGGCCGCTTCTATGAGAATAAGAAATGCTAAGTTCTCTAAGAGCACTCACAGAATTACCAGGTTGTCCAAGGCCAAAATGGACACAACATAGAATCTGATAAAGTTGAAAGAAATCGTGTGAATATTATTATCTTAGTTTACATCAAAAGCTGAACAGTTCAAAAACATCGTGTTCACTGGTTAGCAAGTAAACTCGATAATATTTCACTAGGGAAGGTTCAAAGCCAAAAGCCACCTCTCCCGATGCGGTAACTTTCTATTACACTCTCTGGTTATTTGCATTAGAGTCTAAGCCATTTCATTCATGTGGGGGATTGTTGAATTCATTCACTAATTTGAACCTTAAATTGAGCCAATTCACTAGTTCAAATTAAATGAATTAAGTGAATTGAAATAGGCTTCAAAAGTTGAGTACATAGCAAAGGAACAAAAAAGGAAAGATGAAAAGATAGTCCCACATGGGATAGGGGAATGTAAGGATGTGGGTTTAAATATGATAGCTTGCTCCTTTACTTTGCTTATGTAAGAAGAGGAAAACCATGAGCACCACGGGTGGTGCTACGCACCGCCCGCACCCGCACCCGCACGCGCACGCGCGTGTGCGAGGGCGAATGGGCGTTTAGGGCGCATTGGGCGCTTTAGAGGCGCACTTTGCACTTCGCGACCTGCACCCGCCCCGTCAGTTAAGAGTCGTTGAAGTCCAACGGTCGGCGGTCCAACAGTCACCGACCGCCGTCAACGGTTGCCGTTAAACGGTCACAACTGTTGAAACGGCCAACTGTTGCGACTGTTGAAATCTCAACCGTTGCGACTGTTGAAAACCTATAAATAGGGTAGGGTCTGGGTCAGTGAAATACTACAAGTTTTTTTCTTTTCTCTTCTCTTTGTTCTTCTGCAGACAGAAGTTCCAGAATTTCTGTCTACAGAAGAAATCTGTTCATCATTTTCCATAAGTCCAGTCCTGCATAACATATACCAGAGAGAACCTTTATCAGATTCGCCAGAGCAGAGGGATTGCAGCTTCCTTCCCTCTGCAGATCGATCGTTGTATCCTGGGAGATCGACGTCCAAGAAATCCAGAAGCGAACAGTGGAGGACGAATCGATTTTAAGGAGATAGTGTCCAACACTAGCCTCGATCTTCATCCAATCTGCTTCCTGTCAGTAAAGTCTTCTTCCAGTCTTCCTGCAACCAGGTTTTTCTTAATCCAGTTTTATAATTTTCAGATTAGGATAGTATACTAGATAAAGAAAAACAGTTTGATGGTTTTTCTTTAACCAGTCTTTTTCTACTTCGAAACTGGAATTATTTAGATATAAACCTAATTACAGAATTAATTTCCTATAAGATAACAGTAGCAATTCTGTGTAGTAAATCTGTTAACTACAAATCTGTCATTTTATGTTAATCTAAAACAATTCTGTATGCTTCAATCTGCAACCACAGAATTAGTAACCTCCACTTTACATATACTGTCATAATATATTAAAAGACATTATGCAGAATTATAACCAACACTGTATAAATTCTAAACAAGATTAATTAATCATCATTTTTTCCGATAAAGAGAGTCTTAATTTAATTTTAGCTTGCTCTTCAACTTATCTAAATGCACCTCTGTTGCTTCTAAAAAATACAATAAATTTAGTTAATATTTTCAAAACTTTATTTTCTCAATTATCAAGTTGGATGAATGAAATTTGTCTAGAACATTAGGAGGTTGACGTTGAAGCTCTCGATATAAGTGGAAAGATTCCAAGATAAGAGAAAAGTTTATATAGATATATTTTTCGATGAACTATATATGTGAATGAGGTTGTAAGATGCAATATTTTGCTTTTGAAAGTGAAGAGGTGAGAAAAATCGAGAATTTCTACATGCGCCCTATGTTTTATTTAGTGTGCCCTAATTTCTTAGTGATATAATTATTTTTTCTCTAATTTTTAGAGTTCACTAAGAAAAACCTAGGTCGCCATGCACAAAGATGCATTTTTTGAAAACTAATACCAGTATGTATTTATTTTTTATTTTTTTTATTTTTTCCTCCCATAAAGTCAATTGGTTCTGGAAGAGGAAAAGTTAATAAATTAAATTTCAAAATGAAAGAGATTGAAAACGTGAAGATACCTGTTGGTGGCTAGAAAACAAACCGACCAAATGATTCAATGCACTGGTAGCCCATTAATTTTCAAAAGAAGAGAGAGCATGAAATGTAAAATATTTGAGTGATGAGTCATGCTAGCTAGTGCCCCCACTTAATCCTAATTAGTGGTCCAAATTAATCATAAATTAATTTACTAAAAAAACAAAAAAGGCTACCTAACACATGTCATTGCTCTTATCCTTATTATCTCCGATATGCAATGACTTGGGCTTGGATGACCCACGAGCATACATACTGTTGGGCTTTGTTTGCTTGCTTCTTGTGGGGCCCAAGTGACGGTGTCCAACGAAGAGCAAGTTGAGCACTCGTATTAATTCCTTTTTTCTATTTTATGTTTCGGTACTAATTTCTTCAGCAACATCGATTGATCTTGACCAGGGTTGAAGATTCTATCTAGAAAACTTGACCGTCCTGTCGTGGTATGAGCAAAATGAACGATTATTTTTTTAGTAAATAATGAAATGTATAGATTTGATACATAGCCTACTATGTAAGTAGGCTCCCATAACAGAAATTGATAATATATTACAAATTGACTTACAAATAGTAGAGACAGTTTTTATCTTTGCAGTGGTACCTACACTCAGCCACCTACTCGTCTAATTATTTCTGTTGGTGCGTTGCGATCTATCAGTGTCCTCCTGGAATGTTTTGTTTAGAAGTTAGTAACGAAGAGTCTACGATGGTGTGGGGGTGAAAATGACGAGTTGCTTTAGCATGTGGAAATTAAGGATAATGCTTGCGTGTTTTATGCAGATGGACGAGAGAAGGATAAGTTCGACGTCGTACTCGGCAGCCGGTGACATGGCCACATCTTGAGGGAACGCCACTATTTTTGTTTTTTTTGTATTCTATGGATACTTGTGCAGTAGAGATATCTGGCTTCACTGGTTGAGAGGAGATTTTGAGTTAAGATCAGGAACCTGCAGATTCGAAAAGATTTTGCAATGGCGGCCTTTGGCCGTACGAGTTTATTATTATTGAAGAGAAGGTAAATTTAACTTGTCGGAGCGGATTGGACACGTTGAGCCGGGCGGAGTGCCGACCCGAGAACGATTTCAAGCCCACCGGGTTAGTGGATTCTGGGTTTTGAATGGGCTGGAATTGGTCTAAAGCTTAGGCACGAGCGAAGCCCAACCCAGCTAGGATTAGCTGGAACACTCCCCATGCGAGTTTCTAGATGGGCACAACAAATTTCCTGGTGAGCCTACTTTAAAAGTCTTCTTTTTTACTACTTTGCAATTATAGTTTTTAGTCCAAAATGCCCTTCCACATCTCCTCCTTCATCTTCCCACCTGCATCCCTTTTTTTCCCGCGTTGAACGCGAGAGAGAGAGAGAGGAGCTCTAGAGGAGAAATAGAGCGGATCCAGTGGAGCCGTCGTGGCTGAACGACTTCACCGGCGTGATGAGGCACGCGTACGGGCCGGTAACTGCTGCCAAGACGATATACGAGGACGACGAGGGGTATCTGATAATGGTCAGCCTACCTCTCTCCAATCAGCGGCGGGTGAAGGTGTCATGGAGGAACAGTCTGACTCATGGCATCGTGAAGATTATGTGCGTTAGTACCGGTCGGATGCCTTATGTGAGGAGACGTGACAGGATGTTCAAGCTGACAGATCCTTCTCCCGAGCACTGCCCGTCGGGGGAGTTCATAAGAGAGATACCGCTGGCCACTAGAATACCCGAAGATGCCAAGCTTGAAGCGTACTATGACGAGACTGGTTCTGTTCTGGAGATTATGGTTCCGAAGCACCGGGTTTTATGTGAGAATTATTATTAACCAGAGTTGTGATAAATCTTTTTGCCGTCTGTGCAAACTGTATTTGTCTATGTGAACAAGTTTGATGATTTCTTTTTATATGAATGTTAGCATTCTTTCAGCGTTTCCTTTGGTTGGATGCACATCTTGTCTACAAAATCTTTAGCCTTTGCTATGGTGTTGTTACTTTCGTAGGCAGCCGATGGAGGCGGCCAAAATTATGTTTTAGTTGAGCACCACGTCCGGGCTATCCAGCCCAGACACTGAGTATCTGTCCGGGCTGTATAGCCCATACAGTGTCTAAAATTCAGATATTCTCATCCGGGTTATCAAGCCCGAACATAGTGTCTCTGTCCGGGTTTACAGTCCCGGATATCTCTAAAAAGATCCGGTTCAGATCACCCGAATCGTGGATACAGTAATTCAGTAATTTAAGTGATACGGTGTGTCGAACAACAATTTGGGGTCATTGATTCTACATATACGAGATTGATCCAACATATCAACAACTTGGCATCATTGATCCAACATATACACAAGTAATTCAAAACTTCAAAATAAAAGTTTGGCAAAATTATCTAAAATTGTACGGTTTACAAAATGAGGGTTTACATATATTGAAAAACCGTATCAAGGCATGTCGAACAACAACGATCCAATATCTTCATGAACTTGGTATCAAAACATATTAACTGCAGAATAAATAGCGTGCATGTCGAATGACAACGGTCCAACATCGGCCTTTAAAATAATTCCTAGTTTCAAACAAAAAACAACGGCCTTTAAAATGAGTTTGAGCCTCATTTACAAACAACGACAACTGCAACTTTATATATAAAACATGTTCCTTTAGTACAACTTCATTTTAAAAGAACGACAAACTAAATGGAATATTTGTTCCATGCTAACAACTCTTTTTTTGACTTTGCGACTCATATTAAAAAAGAACAACAAATTCTAGATTCTTCGAAACTTCCAGCAGGTTGCTTCCTTGCGGGTTGACGGCGTCTTGAAGAGGTAGGACGATCGGTGGGGGATTACGCAACGGGCTGTAATACTGTGTCAATATCTGTTTGTGTGCACCCGGTTAGAACTGATTTTATCTTCACGAGAGCATTATAGAGCAAACTCGGACGCCTCTTGCTTGCGGTCTCGCCTTACTCTAAGAAGGGATCAATTATTGGTATAGCTTCTTGAATCCTCTGCATATATTAGGACAAAAACATATATAACTTCGATTATACTTGATTAATTTACAAAGAATAAAAAAAACCGAATAAACAAAATTTTTTGGTAGCACCATAGGCTGTTTGCTTGTATATTCAATTATTATTCTTATATGAAATCTATCAGTTACTAGTATTGTTGGTGATGCACTTTCCTTTTATTATTCAAATAAATTTCTAATTATTAGATGCCTAAGTTAATATAATAGATGGTTGCTGGAGTTGATCAGAGTAAAATGATCCATACATTGTAATTTAGCATTAAGCATAGTAAAAGTGGAGATATTAGGAGACAGCATATATATAGTCCTCAACCCCACATTATATGGGCTGTAGTTAATTTTACTCCCCACAACAAAAAAACAAAAAAATAAAAAATAATATTCAATCTCAATCTAAAACAGTCTAAAATCATAATCCAACAAAAAAAAAAAAAAAAAAAAAACAAACAAACAACCAAAAAAAAAAAAAAAAACACCAACAACAACAACTCAATCTCAGTATAAAATCATACTGAATACCTTACTCTTTAATGCTCCTGCACTCCTGGAGTCGAGCTCGCGTTCTGTGGCGAGAGCGTGTTAGGGGAGAGCGCGAGCGTCGGCGAGGTGCCAGCGTCCGTGCGAGCGTCGGCGAGACCGCGAGCATCGACGAGACTGCGCGCGGCAACGAGAAAGCGAGCGTCGGCGAGAGAGAGGGGAAGCGACGAGGGAAGGGTTTGGGAACGGTTCGGGAGAGAAAGAGGGGTTTGGGAACGGTTTGGGAGAGAGAGGGGTTTGGGTTTAGGAACGGTTTGGGAGAGGGAGGGGTTTGGGAGAGAAAGAGGGGGAGATGTGAGGGCAATCTGGATATTTAGGTGTGCTCATTAGGAAAAAACTGGGTTTTTGAAAATACAAGATGTGCGCACTAGGAAAAGTGGGCTCACTAGGAAAAATCCCGTGCCCATCTAGAAATTCCCCTCCCATTAAGGTCCCAAGGCACACCCAAAATATCTAAGGGCACCCCCCACTATTTTCGAAAATTTGAGAATTTTCTAGTAGCACATCTTTTTTTTTTTTTTTTGCCTGGAAATTGTCCTCATATATTTATCATTATTTTTATTTGGACGAGCGTCCTCCCTGTCGCTCTCTCTCTCTCTTATCATTTTTTTTCCTAATAACTCTAACTATTTTCTATTAACTATGACTAATTTTCATGACCAATTTAAAGTAGAAAGTAGAAAAAAATTTTCCATTATCAATTTCTAGAATTACTTTCCATAAAAATAATTAAGAATAATAAAAACTTGTAGAACAGATAGATCCATCTGTATACTTTCCATAGAACCAATCAACTATAAAACACATTACAAATAGTTTAAAATAAGGTAAATTAAATAATTAACTTTGGCAATTTCTGATAATATTTTAAATTGAAGGTTTGAAATTGTATTTAAACATTTCCTTCTACTCGTGTGTGTGCGTGCGCGCATTCGTGCCAGAGTAGTCTAGTAATTGATAATCAAACCTTTGCCAAATTAATATTATCATCATTATTATTTGATTAACAAGGGATAAACTCTTCCCATGATCCCCCCCAGCTGCATGCATGCAACCAATGTTAAGGAAACTAATTAATCCCATTTCCCCAATTAATCCCAATCATAATTATAAAAAAAAAACGTTTCATACTCACTCGCCACAAATACAATCTTAATGAATATCTCTCTATATAAACCCCACCCCCACTAATCTCTCTTAATCAAAATCTTAATCTTGATTAGTGGATACTAATTAATTATCATGGCCTCCTCCTCCATTGCGGTGGTCTTCATGGCTCTGGTCCTGTTCTCTGCTGCACCTCGCGCCCTTGCTCACCACCCCAAGAAGTCTCCGCCGCTGGCCTACGCTCCGTCGCCCGCTTACTCGCCCAAGGCTGCCCCTGCTCCTTCCCCGGTGAGCGATCACCCTGCTGCTGCGCCTGCATCGGCCCCGGCTTACGACGCCCCTTCGATGGGTTATGCTCCGGCCCCTGCACCGGCCAGCGCCGCTGCTGCTGCTGTGGCTCTGACGCCGGTGGTGCTTGCTGTTGGAGTTCTTGCCATCTCTGCTGCAATGTTTGCTTAATGTTAATGTTATTGTTGCTAATGAAGTTATTAGGGTGGTATTTAATTTGAATAATGATGTGGTGTTATTTGCTAATTGAATTATTTTATCTCTTATTATTATTGGTTTGGAAATTGGAAGGATTGGATAAATTAGGATACTTTTGTTAATTTGATCTTGTTAACTAAACTGACAATATATCTCAAATTTTGATTGTATAGTTAATTGAGAAATATACAAGTAAGTGGGAAATCTGCGCAAATGGTTAGAAATATTTAAAATTGTGTATGTTTTAAAATGATGGAGTGAAATTTATTTTTTTATATTATGATAAATAAATTTAAATATATTATACTACTGTGGAAGTGTTTAGAATAGTTTCTTTTAATATTGAATTTGGAGCTTTAAATAGTTAAAATGGATATAGTAATGCTTGTTAAAAAAACACAATGGTTTTCTAGTTATTTAGTATAAAGTAGAGTTAATTAAATAAAAGTTCCCTAATAGTGAGCATCTATCTACTATTTGATCATAAAAAATAAAAAAAATCTTGTAAGCATAATTATAATTTTTCTAGAGAAAATAACAATGCTAATATAAATCACATTGAGAAATAAAACAATTATGGAGATAAATTGGGCAATGAAAAATAAGTACCAGCTTATTTTGCCTTTATATCACAAAAAAGTTGATTAATTAATAATTTTAGTAATTCTACTCCTTAATGTTTTCTTCAATTTTCTTAATTATTCATGCAATTGAACTAATTGGAAATATGAAATTATAAAGATGAGCTAGGGTGATAAATATTATTTATAGTTTCTTGTGTTTAGATGGTAATTATAATAACTATAACTAATCCCACTTCCTTTATCTTACGTTGCTTTCAAATTGTTTTTTAAATCCTAAAATTTAGTAAAATAAGAAAGGTCTTAATAGAAATTTCTCCTATTTTCCAATTATTTGTTTTTTAAAATTATTTTTTTTCTCTTTCCGTTTTGCTTAGTATATAGAAAGATTTCTCCATTTTATCTTAAGACTCTCCTCTTTCATCTCTTAAAATTTTTGCAAAAATATATATATGTGAACAAAATAAAATCTGAAGTTTAAGTCTTGAAAATAAAAAGTGCATTACATAAAGTAGGAAAAATAGAAGATGACTTAATTACAGTTCAGATGATCAGTTGTCTAGTCTTTTTGATTGATTGTTCATTTTTGGATCAATATTTGGAAATATATATTGCTTAATTATATTATCTTTTAATGAAAAATATTTGGAAAATTCTAAATGCACCTTATAATTTCTAAATGCTCTCTCTTACTATTCGGACTGTAGGTTAAATAAAAAAGCTACTGAGAGATCCTTAATAAAAAAGTTCAAACTACAATATAATTACAAGTTCTTATTTTTGAATTTTTTTTTTTTCGTTAGAGATATCTTTAAATTTGATGGGTGCATCAGGTAGATGAACATCAATGAAATTCTAAGTAGGCCCCCTTGTGCTAATTGAGTCCCATTGCTAAGTGAGCCCACTGACTCTTTTGAAAAAGACTGTTTTACTAAGTGACTCCACCAAATTTCTATGCTATCCTCACGTAATTGAGCCCAAAACCCTAGCATTCAAACAAAGGCGGGTTTTTTTTTAGGTTAGGATAGCTATTCTTGAAAGGAAGACAAGCAATCTAGCTCCAAAAGAAAATTTGACAAAATTATAATTATTTTGAAGTTTTTTAGATACTCCTGCTTCGCGAAGGGCAGGCACATTTAATTTCCCGAACTTAAGGGAATTTCTAAATGAGCACACCAGTGGTCTATGTTCTGCTCTGAAAAACGGGAGTGCTCATTTAGAAATTCCCGAAAATCAAATGCGAATTCACTCTTCATCCTGTTCCCAAAATTCCCGAACATCCTGTTCCCTAACTTCTTGCAATATAGTCGGGAAATTCTAAATGTGCAGCACATTTGACTCGTGAGCACCATTTTCCCCAATGTCGTAAATCACTTCACAATAGGATGTGGTGCGCACTGTGTAAAATGTGGGGCGCATTAGAATTTCCCAATATAGCCCCTCCGGCCTCGTTCCCGTCTCAGTTCAATCTCCAGCCTGTCCTTCTGAAATCAAACAAAAATAGAAATAAAAAATAATTAAAAAATACAATTGATAAAAAATAAATAAAAAAATCAGTGTCAATATTATGATTCTCGCGTCCCACCATCGCAAACCCCATTGCTTCATCCAATTCCACCGAGGAAGAAGCAGAATCCATGTTCTTTATTTAAAAATAAATAAATAAATAAAAATAAAGAGATAAATTTTTATCTTATTTCTTTCGTCTTCCAATAATACCCCTCTTGATGACAGCCATGCTGCAGTCCCTCTCCCATGTCCCTTCTTCTCCAAGTTCACAACTTTCTCGCTCCTCCAATGATGCTCTCCAGACCCTTTTAACCGAAGGGGCTGAAGCGGCCTCTGTAGGAAGAGACAAGAGAGAGATTTTGGTGTTTGATAGGTTCAGTGGGTTTCTTGGGCTGCTGGTCGAGTTCGAGCCCGCGACGTGGCCAGTAGAGCTCCAGGTGCCAAGTCTTCTTTGCTTCACACCCTAATTTATGTGAATTAATTTGTTTCTTAGATAGTAATTTTGTTGGCATTGGTAAAAATTTAATTAAATTTATATTCAAGATTACTCTTATTACTATGTTTTGTACTGCTGGAAAGATTGATTCTTGGAATATGTTGAGAGAATGATTTGACATGGTGATGACATAAATTTGTTAGTTCTTACTTGTAATTGCATGAATTTGTTGGCTATGATATTGTATATATCATAATTATTTTTGGGGGTAATCTTGCTTGTCAAGGTTAGGAGTAATATTTTGGATGCACATTGGTGTTATTTTGTGCAATGAGTGACTACGATTGATATGTTTTGATGGCTGTAATATATATTTAGTAGTACTAAGTTTGGTTTTAAATAGCTGGTATTCTATCAACAATTTTTTTTTTTTTTTTTTTTTGGGTTGTAAAATCTTTAATAGCATTAGGTTCATATGTTTCTTCTTGAATAGGTTCTATCTTTGAACTTTGCATTTATTAGAGGTTGTCTAGTAAGTGCAACAGATAACCCGGTGGTTACTGTACATTGATCCTGCCTCCAATTCTCATCATTTAGTTACCAAAAATTTTGTACTATATAAGGATATTCCGAGCATAATTTCTACAGTTTATGTCTTTACAAAGTATCATGTATTCATATTAGTAATGGGGTGTTTGCTGGTGTACATAAAACCTCGCATCTGTAGGCATGAACATGGGTGTCGTGCCCCAACAAGACATCTGGTGTCAGCAACCAATGTATATCTAGACTTGAGGACACATATCAGAAAGACCCAAGTTGTAACATGATTAATGAGGTATTAGTTTTCTATCAGAAGGGTGGCATAATATTCTACATCTGTACATATTTTTTAGGTGATTAAAGATATATAATTCTAGATGTTGACATGGATGAACACAGGTGTTATGTCCTACATGTTGGATATGCCAAATTTTTGTTGGTTGAAGTGTCCTACATATCATGGACAGAAACCTAAAGCAACCTTACTTACTCCACTAAATTGAACTGCAAACATTGAATGTCAGCTTTCACAGCCTTATTATGTAAGAGTTAATTACGAGTGAAAAGTGTAGCTTTTATCTTTCATAACAGATGTTAAACAACTGGCTAGTCCAACTTGTATCTTTTATCTTTTGGTCGTGTCTGTATTTATATTTGTGAACAATAGGCTGCATGACTATGCTTATGAACACTTGATCATTATCTACCTTCCCAAATCCCTGTCAAAGACTGATCATGTGTTGCAATTGCAGAATGCAGAATTTTTGACTGCATTGATGTATGCGGTACGAGTGATGAATTTTCTCAAGATGCTGATCCTAGTGACACTTAAAGCAAGGCAAGAACCTATTGATTGTAGAGGATTCATCAACTTCTCATTCAGATCCATCTGATGAAAATGGTCACCACAGCCCTCAGCTCCCTCTGGAGGTTGTATCAAGGAGGCAATTAACCAAGTTTTTCTTCCTGAATGATCCTATTTCAGATAGCGTCACGCAACTTCTTAAAGAAAATGTGGAGAATAATGATGCAATACTTTGCACTTTGCATAGGTCTCTTCAAAATGTTCTCTCTGAGGAAACAACAAATTGCATTGACGAAAACCATTGTGAAATTCCTCCATGTACTGGCAATACAACTGATACAGAAGAAGTTGCAATTAGTTCTTCTGCTTTGGTTCAAGGGAGTGTGCATACGACCATAATAGGCAAATCAAGCAATAAGAAAGAGAGAGAAAAGCTAGGAAACCTTTCCCTGTCCGAGCAGATATGTGAGTTGGCAAATCCAAAGGGACTAGTATCATAACTCATTTCGATTCAAAGACAGAGACAACAGAAGCATGGAGGTGAAACTAATTAATATTTCATTGCTCACTTCCTTTTTCGCTGACATCGTAGTTTCGTGTTGAGAAATTGTCATTTTGTGCATTGAATTGTATTGTTCTTATTTGGTCAGCTCACACATTACCTTCATTATGCACACAAATCTAACCGTTTCTGACTATTGAAAACTGGTTTTACTTCTGAAGTTGTGCATGTTAACTTAAGAGGATTCTCTACTTTTCCCTACTCCATTCCCTACAATACTGCTTGGAACTAGCTAAAGCGTGCAACTTCAGGTTGTTATTTATATATTTATTTTTCATTGCAATGTCTTTCTAGCCGTTTTATTTTCAATATGGTTTGCATCAACTGAATTGATATTAGCTAACTTTACAACACTTACCAACTCTCTAACTCCCCTTTCTCGGCAATTATCTACTTCTTTTTGAATGTAGAAATATAAAGATATTTTCTGTATATATAAGTAGCTGGTACCTGGCAAATTCTTTGTTCTTTAGGGCCATATGCATATGTACACTGTTATATGCTGTTCTCGGATACTATCTTCTTGGTGCATTCTCCTATCATCATAAGCCTCTAGCCGTACGCCTATGTAGTTGGTTTCCAAGGATTGTCCTCTTATCACTTATTGAGCAATGCTGACATATAACTTTAAAGAAACAGGTCTATTATCCTCGATTATCCTTGTGCTCATCTTAAACCAATCCTCGGAAAGCTGCTGTTGCTTGATAGTAACACAGACACATCCATTAGAGGCATATTCTAACTTAAATCCATGTTGCAGATTCCTTCTCTTATCTGCATATTTGCTTTATATGCCACGAAAGTTACATGAACGGGAATCAGAAGCTTCCACGAGAGTCACTGGTGGTGCAAAGCAGTGGGCCGTGACACGTCTGCTCATCAACTTGCACATAATCAGTAGGTGGCTGGTATTCACAGCCCAGTTTGATCAACTAGTTCGGATGAGGCCATGCTGATAAGCCACTCCGAGATGGAGGTCAGTCAAGCTTGCACCACGTGGCAATAATCCAATTCTGACGGATTATTCCAAGTAAGTTTACTATTCCATTCATACATAGTTACATACCTGTATGTTATTATACATTACATACCATTCGGATCGAAAACTTAAAGTTAGGTAGTATTTTTTACTTCTTATAGTTTCTATGAGAAAACTTAAAGTTAGGCCATGCTGATTAGCCACTCCGAGATGGAGGTCAGTCAAGCTTGCACCACGTAGGAATAATCCAATTCTGCCGGATTATTCCAAGTAAGTTTAGTATTCCATTCATACATAGTTACATATCTGTATGTTATTATACATATCATTCGGATCGAAAACTTAAAGTTAGGTAGTATTTTTTACTTCTTATAGTTTCTATGAGAAAACTTGAAGTTAGGCCATGCTGATAAGCCACTCTGAGATGGAGGTCAGTCAAGCTTGCACCACGTAGCAATAATCCAATTCTGAAGGATTATTCCAAGTAAGTTTAGTATTCCATTCATACATAGTTACATACCTATATGTTATTATACATATCATTCGGATCGAAAACTTAAAGTTGGGTAGTATTTTTTACTTCTTATAGTTTCTATGAGCAAAATCTAAGAGGTGGCCTTTACTTATATCTCCACTAGGACTAGTAGTGTCCATAATGGAAAGTAGAAAGTAGTGGTCCTTCTCACTAGTTGTTGTTACTGCCACTTTACTGAGATATCAGGCATAAGCCACTATTGTATTAGCAGATATGCTTCTTTCTTTTCCGCCATCATATTTTTGCACCCATCAATAGAAAGATAGCCATCTGATTTCCCAATGGGAGGGTGCGCACGAAAAGACCCAGTCCCCTTTACTTACCGTAGTTATTGAAGATGCTGTAAAGCCAGCACACGACGCTGATATTGTCAAAATCCACTTGTCAAAAGAATCCACCGTTGTCAAAATCCACTTGTCAAAAGAATCCACCACGAGCCTATCCTTATTCCTCTCCAACTCGAAAATCCTTTTTTGTTTCCTTCAAATCCCCTGCCCATCCTCTGCTCACACTCCAAACTGCAGCAAACCTTTTCAATTCTCGCATTTCCTATACCAACAAGACGGTCATGGCTGCCTGTGGTAGCTTGAGTTCGTTGTTTGAAAATCCATTGCCTGAAAACCCAATAATTGAATCCCTGTCCTCATGGAACCATAACAAGCCCACGAAACCGATCGAAGCATCCTCCTTTGCTGAGATTTTTGGCGAACTCTACTTCCAAGAAAAACTTGAATCACCTGCCATCACTGCACCTGTCCCAACTCCTCCTCCCTTGGCACCACCAGAATTAGACCAAGCCCCACAACCCCGTATCCCAGTGTTTGATTCAAAAAGTGTCCAGCCTTGTGAGAAGCCCAAGGATCGCTATAAATGTGATGTAAAGGGCAGTGGTGGTTTCTCTAGCAAGAATGCCAAGTCCCTGCAGTTTTGCACTGAGGGACTTGGATCTGAGAGCTCAGATGATGTAGATGACCTGATGGATATTGGAGATGATTGGAGGACTTGTGGAAAGGGGAAGGGGGAGACTGGGAGACGACAACTGATGTATAGTGGTGCTAATCGGGATTCGAAGAGTTGTTGGGATGTGAAGTCATTGAAGAGCGAAAGGGAGTTCCCTCCACCTATATCTTCAATAGGGAAGAGTAGGAAGCATTGTGTGTGCCTCAAATCTTACAGAGAAAATGGAAGGTTCGTCTTGAGGGAGATTAGGATTCCAACTCAGGAGTTGTTGCATGCTTCTCGGGAAGATGGACGACTTAAGCTGAACTTCGTCCATCCAGATGAAGACATTGCTGAGGGAGGAGGAGAAGAAGAAGAAGAAGAAGAAGAAAATGATGATGATGGAGAGCGGGATGGGAGAGGAGAAGCAGCAGGAGGAGAAATAAAAGAAGATGTTGAGGAGAAGGTTGATGAAGGCGAGAACCATCAGTAATAGATTTTTGCTTCTACTTGACTTGTTTCAATTGACAGTATATCTTGACGTAGTTTTTCATCCATATTTCTTAATGAATGAAAGCAATAAAATAAAAATTTAAGCTGTACTAAGAATTATAAGCAGTGGAAACAAAAATATTGTACAAGGAAGCATAATCATAACTCATAAGAAATTATTGCATTGTTCTCTTGATGATATTAGGCAATAAAAGATAATCTTGAGGTTTTTATCCATAAGCTTTAGACTTGGATTGCTTTCAGGCAAATGAACAGAATGAGTCAGTTGTTACCATATGTATGTATGTATATAGAGAATAAGAGAAGTTTCATCATATTGTTATGAAAGATCAAATTAAAAACGCTTCTTGGTTTCATACTTTGATAAAATGTCATGTGTAGGGAAGTCTAATAGCTGTGTTTGTGGCTCAAATTCTTTTGCTTCCTAGTGAAATAAAAGGATTATTTCACTTTATTTTGCTTGGATACAAAATTTAATCTTCTCTTGATAAACTTGGACTTGACTTGAGAGCATATGAGGTTCTGATTAGTAACAGATCAGAAGACACATAGAGGATTCCTTGATGTCTACAATTGGATAGAAGTCACCATTAGCCCCTTTGGTTGGCCCTTTTTTGGCCTGTGGCTACACTAGCAACCCTCACTAGAAAATCCTATTCTCCGTGTTCCATTAATAGTCATAATAAAACTTATTACATATAAAGTGGTTTCAGGTAACCACCAAGTCACCAACCATATAGTCAAATACAACACACAAAAGAGCCATACAAAGTACAAAAAAGTCCACTGAAATATAAAATACAGAGTGCTACTATGGTCCTAAACTGCCCGACCAAGAAGCCCTCCATGATGATGGCTATAGATAGTTGGAGCAATGAGTTACTATAAAGTAAGCCAGATATATGGATCATCAACCTAAAAGATATTGGAGAAAAGCATGCAAAGTAGATTGATTGGTCTTGAGAACATGTTGCTACCGTTCAAGTGATTTAGTTTGGCAAGCAAATTAAAGAACCCAAGTAGATGCTATAGTTTGCAAGACAAAACCAGAATATCTTATGTTCAGATATTATCTGATATACCTGCTTTGCCGCCACCTCATTCAATTTTTCTAGTCAGACCGGTCAAAAGGAATGGGATAACTAAAGTATTGATATGGGGTTTGATAAATTCAAGCAGATGCCGGTGAACTTTTTTGTATCTGTAGACAGTGAGGCTGCAATATCTGAAAACTGTTCAACTAGAATCACATGATAAGAATGCATGGCTATTAAAGAGCAGGCATAAACGAATGATTAGCTGATGATTCAAGCTGTCATTCTCTTTCTAGATATAGAAGAATCTGTTCATTCTATAAGATCTCTAGTGGTGGCAGACATGCTTTTTTTCAACTGTAAACAAGAATCACATGAACCCACTTGGCCCTGGCGAGATAGAAAGAAATAAAAGCGAGACCCAGCAAAGGCATAAGAAAGTGTATCTCAAGTCAAATAAGCATCAGTTCAGGGATTTTGTAATCTATAGCTTTCTAGTTGGTGTCATGAATCTACTGATTAGCGCTTTCGAGTTCTTTTAGAGTTGAGATCCAGGTGTCAGGAATTTTGATTTTGCCAACATATTTGGAGATTATGATGTTTAAGTTTATGACAATGCTATAATCTTCTAGAGGATGTACAAACTTTATAGTACTCGTGTGCATAGTAACAATTGAAGACTCTGGAAAAGGATTGTTTGCAGAAAGAGCTTTGGAGAAAAGTGATTTATGGTATTGATTCCTTACAGGAATATATGTTATGATTGATACTAGTACTGTGTACCAATGTTTAAAATAGCGATAACAGTAACATAACGTTTTGCTTCTATTAGGTTATGTCGCATATAGCGTAACACATAATATAGATTATGCAATTTATTTAATAAAAATAAATATAACTATATAAAACAATTTTTATAAATTGTAAAATAAATTTAAAAGTTTTTTCTTGAGGTTGAAACGGTGAGCGAAACCCCCCTGTGTTCTATTAATGAACAATAACAGAACAACCGTTTTACATCAAAGTTCTAGTAATATGTTCTTACAACAGCTAACGTAAAAGATGAGATACAACTCATAAAGCAAAAGGCACCCACTACGGGTAGGCTATAAGAACTATCTAGGCTGCCTCCTTAGACACCATCCGCAGGTCCGTGTGGAGTACTATCTGGGGATCTATCCTACAGCTCTTCATCTGATTCCTGATCCTCTGAGAGACATAGCTGCTCTTTATCTGAGAGTAAATTTGTCCATGAGATTATATCAAGATATGTGAGATAGAAATAAATATTGGCGGAATGCATGATGTGCCTAAAAATTCTATTGTTTCTCTCTCTACAAATTCTAATAAATTGCTGCTAACATAATGCGAGGCAACTGGACACCGTGTCTCATGGTCCTACCAAGTCCTGTTCTAACCCATACATCGAACGACTCGGCCATGCAGATAGTGGTGTGAAGGTGAGCAACGCACTTCACCCATAATTTTATGGTATAGGCGCACGTGAGAAAAACATGTGCGATCGATTCCGCTTCCGACTGACACAAGACACAGATGTTTGGTTCTTGCCACCCTCTTCTTTGTACGTTGTCTCAGGTTAGAGTTACACCCTTTACGATCAACCACAGAAAACACCTTACTTTGAGAGGGCACCTAGTCCGCCATATGTGGTGCGCCTAAGGTAGCCTACGTCTGCCAACTATAAAGTGTCTATATATAGACCTAACTGTGAAGTTTCTGTATTTCTCCCATCTCCACATGACTTCATCATTTTGACTAGCGCTCAGGGGGTGCCTTTGGATAAGTTTTCTAATTTCTGTGACTTGTACCTGAGCTGTAGCGTCCGCATGTACACGAAGCTCTAGATTCCACCTATTACGATGCCACAACCGCCCCATGGGTGCATTTCTGTCTTTTGCCATAGCAAAAATCTTAGGGAATAGCACTCTCAGCAGTATTTCTGTGCATCACCGGTCATTCCAGAAATACACTCTTCTTCTCGAGCCCGGCTTGAAAGATATACTTGAGCGGAAAATATCTTTCGTCTTTAACACCCCTTTCCAGAAGGCCGATGTATTGACTGTATTGTGCGATTCTCCCCACTATTCGTCTTTTTTCGGGCTATACTTGTGCCTGAGGAGCTTCTATAATTGTCCCTGTTGATTTTTTAATATTCCCCACCACCATTTTGTCAGCAGTGCAAGGTTAAAAGTCTTCAGTTCCAGAATACCCGACCCCCTTCGTCTTTTGGCTTACCTACGAGGCTGTATTTTGATTGGTTATGTGCCGTCGCACTCCACAAAATAAATTTAGAAGTTCTAAAACAGAATATCAAATATTTTGTAATACAGAAATTATTCTAATTTCATATTAAGTTTTACAATAGCTTTCACATTTATCCTCATAAATTATATTAACTTCGCAACAGTAATTCTAGTCATCATCAAAACAATAAAATAAGATTCCAAATTTTTTTATATTAATTCCAGTCATTATTATATTTTGTGATGTTCAATTTATCTTATTTGTAATTGTTGATTTCAGTTCAGTTAAAAATTTAATAGAATCAACAAGTAAAAAATTTCTGCAACTATAGAGAAATTACAATAAGCAAATAAGGAAACAATTGCAAATTGGCAAGTTACCAAGCAATCAAGCAAGTTAACAATAAGTAATCAAATAAGAAAATTGCAGCTATTCGCTAATAATCAAAATAACAATATAGAAATTCCAAAAAAAATAGTAAATAATGTAAGATAACATAATTTAACATAACATAATGTAAAATAATGAAAAATAACATAAATAACGTACTGTTACTGTGCACTGAGTTATTTCCAATTATTAGATAGCATTGGGGTTCCATTAGGTTACATAACGCGATATAACGGGTTTTATAGCACGTTGTTATCAACATTGTTGTGTACCTTCGTATGTTTTACCTTTGGTATCCTTTTTATCTCCCATCTCATCCTTCTAGTTATGTTTAGGTTTGCCCACATGATTCAGCTGGTGCTGGGTCTTGATTTTGGACTGGGCTTGAGAAAGTCTTAACAAGCATTGAACCTTGCTCTGCTGGTGTGCCCTCAGCCCAAATGTGCGCCTCTATAACTGCACACCAAGATTTTAAATATGGACGAATTCCAATATGTATCGCATTGTATAAGGTTCTGAGGCATCTGTTATTATATATACCCTATGTTATTGAAACCAATGTTACAGTATTTCCAAGTAATTGTCGATAATGCTATACGGTATTGTCTGAGTATTGCAAGCTGGCAACAATTTCTGGCATCATAAAAGATCTGAAATTTTATGTGCAACTGTAAGATACAGTGTTTAATCGTAGTACTTACCCGTCAAACCTCAAGCATGAAGGATACTTTCTAGTTTTGGTCCTATTTGAGTGAATTAAATAAAACGAGCAGAGAGATGATTGATTATCTAATATAAAAAAAAATGAATGAATAATGACGAAACTCTCACTAATATTCGAAATTTCAAATTACAACCCTTAATTCTCATGAGAAAATAGAAGCAAAATCCAGATGAACAGAGACTTTCTCCCTAACTCTACGTGATTGCTTCTATATCATATATATAGTGCACCAATCCCAACTCTAATAGGATAGCATCATCATCATCATCTTTTAGTTATCCCAACCAAGTAGAAGACTAAGTCTTAAGTCCAATAAGATGATATAGTCTGAATTCTGAAACAACCGTAACTGACGTACTCGAGTCACTCAACGGAATACAAACAGTGTGCTTGGTTTTGTCCAGTTCATTCGCAGTAGAACACAAACCAGAAGGAGAGGCTGCTTCTGGTTTCATCTTAAACTGCCCAGAGTTTCTTTGTTTAATCCATATCTAACACTTGACTGTCTTCTTTATATCAGACTTGGTACTTGGCAACATATTTAAGCCATCAGTGTCAGCAGGGCTTGGTCAGTTGGCCATTCATTGCAAGCAGGTGAGGGAGCATGGCGATAAGAACCCTTGCTGCTTGAATTGCTTGGAGTCGTGCTTCAACCAAAATGGAAGGATTTGGAGTTGGGGGAGAAAGAACGTGTCGATATTTCAGTGATGGCAAAGGAAAGATACTGTAAATTTATTCTATCATGGCAATCCACGAGGCTTCCGATTCATCCCAGTACCTAGATAGGTAGACTCCCGATCGTCGTGGTCAGTGGCCCGGGAAGCCACTCATCAAATTATTAATTTGTTTGACAGAAAATGGAGAGGGAGAGGATGGAGAAGCTCAAGAAGGAGATGGAGAAGGAAAAAGCAGCTGCTGCAGCATCCGTGAAAGGTTCAGGAGAGAGCAAGGTGAGACATCAGGTGCTGGCAATTTGTTGGGCATCAACTTTCTTGGTTTGAATCTGAACATCCCAAGCTTAAAATCTTCAGTCATAGTGAACCTCACAAAGCTAATGCGATGGCATGAGCTCATGATTATGTTCCATATTTTGTACATATTGAGTGAGTGAGGCTGATGATGATGAATAAAATGTACATATCTGAATCAGAGTTCTAGCTTGATCATCTGTACATGTTTTTATTGCAAAATGCAAAATAGTTCTTTTATTTGAATAAAAGTGCAAATAAGTATCATAAAACTTTAAAATGTATTTAGTAATATCATACGTGTATGTTTGATGAATGTATTTAGTAATATCATACGTGTATTTTTGATGAATGTATTAAGTAATATCATATATCTTGTGAAGTTCGCCTTCTCAGAAAATCGATATGTACCACAATATAAATCATTAGAAGAAACATAAAAAATTGCCGATGCTATAAAAGAGTGGGAAAAAAATAATAAAAAATTTGTGCTTTTCGAAGGCATTTTGATAAATTCAGAGATGTAGTTTTGGCCCATTGGCCATAAATTCTAACTGAGCATGCCACTGGCCTTAATAACTTGCACTCCCAAAATTTCTCATCTCCAATTAATAAATAGGGGTATTTATATATTTGCCCCTTACAGCTTTACAAATTATAATTTAGTAACCCAATCTTCATATTTAGGATTTAGTCCTCTAAAGTTTATTTTTTAACCTAATTTTTCCATTTTACCCCTCCTTAATTATGTTTTCCTTCTTCCTCCTCTCTTTTTCTTCCCTCTTCCTCCTCTCTTCTCCTTTTCTTCATTATTCCTCCTCTCTTCTCTTCTCCTTCTCTCTTCGTCCTCTCTTTCTCCTTCTCTCTTCCTCCTCTCTTCTCTTTTTCTTTATTGGCTTAATTGGTTTTCCCCCTTCTTCTTATCTTTATCTCTCTATTCTTTCTCTCTTTTTCTTTATAAGAGTATTTAAGTCATTTTATTATTTAAAAATAAAAATTAAATTCTGCCGTTTATTTGGACGGAAAACCTAACGGAAGAGGGAGACTACATGCTAAATATGGGGGACTAAATCACAATTTGCAAAGGACAAATCTGTAAATACCCCCAATAAATAATCAAGACGTTGCCGTTTCCTAATATCTTATCTCCAAAATTTCTTCCCGTTCGCTACCACTCGGTCATGGAAGCTGTGCCCTTCTCGGCCGTCGTTGCCTCGCGCCACCTCTCCCCCTGCCACGTGGCACCCTGCTGTTCGAGGACCGCCAGCTTTCCCGCGAATCTATCGTCTCCCTGGATTGGCTCGAGCCTCTCCGTTGGGACTTCTCGAAAGAATCTCTTCACGGTAACTTCTCTCTCTCTAATTTAATTCTGAGATAAAAATGTCAACTTTTTAGCTCGATTATTGTTCAATTCTTATATGGTTTTATATTTGGAATTGTAGAGGGAAATATGGAGTTGGGTCAATTCTAAATCTCGAAATGATAGTAGGGGGAGGCTGTTCCTAGTGAGAGCTGAGATGTTTGGGCAATTGACTAGCGGGCTTGAAGCGGCATGGAGCAAACTCAAAGGAGAAGGTCTCTTCTTGCTCTTAGCTGTTCTTAAACACAAGGCATTTGAGAGTTTAATTGTCATTGGAAGTTTACCCCTTTCATTCTCATGCCAATTTTTTTTTTTTTTTTTTTTTTTTTTTTTGTTGGCTTGGTCCATTTATTATGTATTTCTTATGTTTTAGATGTTTTAACGAAGGAGAACATTGTTGAGCCTATGCGGGATATTAGGAGGGCTCTTCTGGAAGCAGATGTGAGTTGCATTCTCATGGGAAAAAAATGTTATGGGTTGTAATTTTATTCTGCTATAGTTGTTGGTGAGTTGAGTTTTTAGTTCTAATGTAGTCCATATGTGCAGGTAAGTTTGCCGGTTGTGCGAAGGTTTGTGCAGGCGGTTAGTGAGCAGGCTGTTGGTGTCGGATTGATTCGAGGGGTCAGACCAGATCAGCAACTAGTGAAGGTAGGACCGAACACTTGAGAATAGTTTTGGTAAAAATATAGATAATTTGTTATGTAACCAAGTGACTTCTTTACATGATCTGACTCTAAATTCTAAAGTATTATTCATCTAGAGACAGTTCAATATAAAGTAGTTTTTGTGCTTGTTGCATATAAGGGAGAGGTCAAATTTGGAGGCTTTAAGAAATATAAACTTGCTTCTTAGGAAGTAATACTGACTGATACATGAAAATGTTCATATTGGTGGAGATGTAAGTAGCTGTAGGAATGGATAAGAACTTTAAGTCTATATGCTTACGTTTTGTTGATTTGTTGTTGAAATTATTTAACTTCGATGATGCATATAGATTGTAAAAAGATTGATATACAGCATTAGACATTTACTCGTCTCAACATGATTTATGTGCTTACGAAGATGGATTTTATATATTAATACTTAGGCCCCCCCTGCATGCTAAGCATAAGACAGTCACATAAGCTCAGATAAAATTTTTTGCCAATTGACCTTCTTCTCCGAAGAACTGCAAGCCGATGCTTTGCATGGTGATTAACATCTGGAACACCTTGAGCCCTTTTTCTTTGATAAATATTAGAAATATAACTGAATGTAATCCAGTTGCATATTATTCATGTCAATAGGGCCAAAAAAGACTTGGCAGGTTTATTTTATGAAAGGAGAGCATATATTTGTTAGTAGAGTTATCATTGACTTTCTCTCTAAATGGATAGTTGATTTTTTGTAGCTAATGATTAAAAACTTTATAGTCCCAAATCGAAGATTGTCTTATTACTGATACCTGCATGGTGCAGATTGTAAATGACGAACTTGTGAAACTGATGGGTGGAGAAGTCTCTGACCTAGTATTTGCAAAATCAGGTCCAACAGTGATTTTGCTTGCGGGCTTACAAGGTGTTGGAAAAACTACTGTTTGCTCAAAACTAGCCTTTTACCTCAAGAAGCTGGTGCAGTTCAAGGCTCCTTTTTCCACCATCATTCTTATATTGCACCTCCACTTGCACTGTTTATTTATACTAATGGGATGACACAGATTACAGGGGAAGAGTTGCATGCTGGTCGCTGGAGATGTCTACAGGCCTGCGGCTATTGACCAACTTTCAATTTTGGGTGAGCAGGTATATTGTATCAAGTCCAATGTGATTTTCATGTGATTCTACAAAATTATTCTATTAGTTTCATCTTATGATCTTTTCATCTTTTTTTTTTTGGATTCACTTTCAGTGGTTTTCCATCATAAAAGGTATTTTGGCCATTTAAGAAATTATGCATATTTCACCATTCGTTTTTTCTGCATTTATTTTAATTTACTCAGAAATCCACATAATTCATCTATGGTTCTCAAGATTAGCATATTCCATGTTTTTGCGTAAAAGCACATTTAATAATCTTTTTTGAGTTAGTTATTATCATCCATTCTATAGAAATCATTTGTTTTCTTTCATGTCTGCATTCTTTGGATCATTTGGTTTTATCTCATGCGCTTTATTTATTTATTTATTTATTTTCTGTGACAGGTTGGTGTGCCTGTTTACAAAGAAGGGACTCAAGTAAAGCCTGCACAAATTGCTAAAAATGGTCTGGAAGAAGCCAAAAAGAAAAAGATTGATGTTGTCATTGTGGATACTGCTGGAAGACTGCAGGTTCTCTTAGAAACTTCCTCGTGTTTCCTGTTTTCTCTGTGTCTTTGACATTCAAACATGAAGGCAAAAGCTGAGTAATTTTGTTCTCTGCATTATATATCGGATGGTCTACTTGAAAGTATCATAACTCTGTCTAGTTTTGAACTTCTTCTGTGACAATTTTGGCATATTGATATAGTCCCTTGTCTAAAATAGATATATGCTGTACGCACACACAACATTGACATGGACGCATCACACCAGCATACCACAAATTTCAAAAAATACATAGGACATGTGTGACACATGCCTAACGCAACAAGACTTCGTGATAGAAGTGTCCATGCTAAATAATCTTCCAGTTGAAGTGAGAATATATGGGAATGTGATGAAAGTAAATGTGTTAAATAAGGTACCACAAAATTATATCTATTATTAAGACCTGAACTTGGGCTTGTCTTCTCTGTCAAATTCTACACACTTTTATGTAATTATCTTGATCTCCTCATAGACCAATATCATGTGGATGTGAATGTTTACATGTTAACTCTGATTAGTATTGAATGATTTCCTTCTTTTATGATGACGGCTTTCTGCTTTTTGATATCAAACTTCTACTATACTTTTGGTAACCTGCCCTTCTTTTTTTTTTTTCCCCTTTTGATCAGATAGATAAGTCTATGATGGATGAGCTGAAGGAGGTAAAGAAGGCGATAAATCCAACAGAAGTGTTGCTAGTGGTGGATGCAATGACTGGTCAGGAGGCTGCAGGTATTACTACTAATGTTTTGCTACCGTCTGACAAAAAAAAAAAAAATATTGTGATAAAATATAAGGCGTGTCATTTAACAAAATTCTTTTTCTCCTATTCTTGTTTTTAGTGTACCTAAAAACTTTCATATGTACTTTTGCATTACTTGTACTTGATATGAACGATTAGCCTATTTCTTTGTTCTCAGCTTTGGTAACGACATTTAATATTGAGATTGGTATTACCGGTGCTATATTGACAAAGTTGGATGGTGACTCCAGAGGTGGAGCAGCTTTAAGTGTTAGAGAGGTATTTCTTTCGTTATTTCTGAGGAGTCTTCATCTTATCTTATGCACACCTACAAAAAAATTATCCTTTACTTTATAGGTTTGTTTCTGCCTGTAGATAGTAATATGGCAGTTTCTTCATATGTGATTCAATGTGTTTTCTAGTGTTTAAATTTTGTGTATATTGTAAGTTGTTCCACTTATATATATTTGATTGTTCTTTTAGTTTACCTGAGAGTAAAACATCATCGCCATTAATCCTATGAACAGACGAGCATGCAGGTAGATCTTTCCTGATGCTGATATATGAAGAAATTTATCTGAAATTATGGTTGGCGATACTCGTGTATTTTGCTGGGAACTTCTTTTCTGCCGTATGGCATTTGTTGTTACCTTTTGGCCTCTAGTGACTTTTCTTTTTTTTCTTCTTTTTAATGTTAATGTTTCTCCGTTGATTACGTATCACTGTCAAAACCGCATTTAGTCAATTACTCACGATGTGAAATACCTCGACCAACCTTGCTTGCTAATAGATGGAAAGAAAGCATGAGAAGGTATTAATACAACATTTGTTTTACTCCACATGACACTGTTGAATGCAAGTTTTTTTCCCTTTTCTTCTTTCCTTATGTTTTTCCTTTTTTCTGATAGTAGAACCTTTTGGGAACAAGAAAGGATCATGCTTATTTTTAGAAATACAAAATTATTATCACATCTCACAGGGTTGATCATTAAGTCTCTACTTTTTTTTGCAATTAGCCATCACCTATTTTCCACTCGTTATGCCTTCTCTTGTAATTGGCTGTTACCTTTTTTTATTGCTACGAATCGTGAGATATTAAACTGTAAATTCTTACTCATACTAGATTCCTGATATTAAACATTCTTGACCTTCTATCTTATCCAAAGATTATTGTTGGGCCACTGCAGGTTTCAGGGAAACCAATCAAGCTTGTAAGTCGAGGGGAACGTATGGAAGACCTTGAACCTTTCTACCCTGATCGCATGGCTGGGCGTATATTGGGAATGGGAGATGTTCTTTCATTTGTAGAGAAGGCACAGGAAGTTGTGAGTGCCTTCCATTTCTTTTTTCTTCTTTGTTAAATCCTGCTACCTACCATTTATGGCCTAAACTTATGCGAGTAGATGAAACAAGAAGATGCGGAGGAGTTGCAAAAGAAGATCATGAGCGCAAAGTTCGACTTCAACGACTTCTTAAAGCAGACTCGTGCTGTTGCGCAAATGGGTTCTATGAGCCGTGTGATTGGAATGATCCCGGGCATGGGTAAGGTAAATATCAGTCCACCTCTCTATCAATGAGAACAAATAATTAACCAATGCAAGTCATCTTGACCAAATTGATTCTGATATGGAATCATGGAAATTTATCCTCAACAGTATGCAAGTTGGTAGACTGCAACTGACATCGTTATTTATGGTTGAAACAGGTGACTCCTGCTCAAATCCGTGAAGCAGAGAAAAGCTTGAAGATTATGGAATCTATGATTAATGTTATGACACCCGGTAATTTTCTCCCCAGTGTATAAAAGCTTTTTCTTCTTTCTGTGTCCTTTCTCTAGACGGTGTGCATTTGTTCACCTACAGGCTACAGGCAAAAAGTTTCAATATGCCAATTTAACTCAGTTTAATGCCTTGTGTATGTTTTCACATTAGCGACATCCAAACTTCTCATTCTCCTGCTCTTTCACAGAGGAAAGAGAGAAACCCGAGTTGCTAGCTGAATCACCTACGAGGAGGAAGAGAATAGCTACAGAGTCTGGGAAAACAGAGCCGCAGGTTGTCTCTCAATTTCCCTTAGAAATGTAGTAAATGCACTTTCAAGATGTCACGGCGTCTCTTCACTGTCAGATATTTTACTTGATCCTTCCTCAGGCACATTCAGTAAAACGAGGCACTTTTTCTTTTTTAACCTTTTCAGGTCAGCCAGCTTATTGCGCAACTTTTCCAGATGCGTGTTCGTATGAAGAACCTGATGGGTGTTATGGAAGGTGGATCAATCCCTGCATTGAGTAATCTCGAGGAATCACTTAAAGCTGAAGAAAAGGTACTTTATTTCCTCCTTTCTCCATTCCTGGGCAACTGCTATACAAATGTTACAACAACAACAACAACTAAGCTTTTTATCCCAAGTAATTGGGATAGGCTACATGAACCAAAAGAGAATCACACTGGATTGATCACAATGCTCGATTCATTCCTATCGAGTAATATGTACTCATTTAAACCTCTAGTATCCAAATGTTGCTTAGTTAAATTGTAAAGATTTTCTGACTCGGATTAGTCTTATCATAAAACTTTCTCCACATTTGACAAGTAACACGGAGAATTTCTAATTCACGCTCAACTATGCCTGTTTCATTCCAAGTGTTTAAGTCTTTATTATGACTGATGAGTAGCTCCTGAAATTGCAAACAGGGAGTTGAAATTCAAACTTATCAGTCTAGATGAGTCATACAAGTACTATACTTATGGAGGTTATATGCCATGAGAATCCAAAATCCGATGCTTTTGAAAACAGAACCGGTAGATCAAACAAAATGTATAAGCAACGAGTGCAGCTTATTCTGTAATATGATATCTGATAACTAGACTTTCACCTGTATGGTTACTTCGATGAATGTGAATCTGTATAATGTGGTGCACCAACTGAAAATGTATCTTCTAACCTCGTTTTCTTCCTCAGGCGCCGCCTGGCACTGCTAGGAGGAAGAGGAGATCAGAATCGCGGAGACAGTTTGCAGAGTCTGTAGGAGCGAGGCCGAGCCCTCGTGGTTTTGGAAGCAAGAACTGATAGGAGAACTGTAACTAAAACATGCAGCCTTTGAGATAAGCTGCTGCTCCTCATGTTGTAGTGCTATACTTGTTTCCTTTTTGTCCTCTGTGTCTATGTTTGTAACCATTGTGGACATCTCCATTGAGCTTTTGTGCCATGATTCGGTTAGCTGAGAATGTGATCACACTTTATGTCAAGAAAAATCATCTTAAGATCAAACCATTTTCTCATCTTTTTTCACAGCATTTATTTGTCTGAGCTCTGAAGATAGCCTAGGACTGTTACAGTGCTTAATTTTTTTCTCTGTCCAAAATTTCTGGGATTTTTTTTTATATGATAAGTAACCAAAGGAAAACTCAAGAAAATTATTGTATGATTAATTTCTTCCCCCGGAGATGATACTGTTCAAAATTCTCATGCTTATTTCTCAAAAAAATTGGAATTTTCTTTTTCATTTTTTTTTGGCTTGCCAGTGATATGGGCCGGCTCAGCCTGCGACTAAACGGGCCGTGAGAGCCAGCCCATCTATATATTGCTGCATAAAAACTTCATGTTACCCCAATTTACGAATTGAAACTCTCCGCCTTCGCTCGTCCGAGTCGCTGCTGCTTCGCTACCGAGCTTCTACTCAAAGATGGTATTTTTATAGCCCATTTTTCTCAATATTTCCCTTTCTCTTAAAATTTATTTAAAAATCGCTTTTTTGGGTTCTCGATACAGGCGCCGAAGAAGGAGAAGGCCCCTCCTCCGTCCTCCAAGCCCGCGAAATCCGGAGGCGGCAAGCAGAAGAAGAAGGTACGATCTGATTCGCGATTAGGGTTAGGGTTGTTGCTTTTGATTGTGTTTGGATCTGGGTTTGATGTTATTGAGGGGGTTTTCAAATTGAGTTTGCAGAAGTGGAGCAAGGGAAAGCAGAAGGAAAAGGTGAACAATGCGGTTCTTTTCGATCAGGCCAGCTACGATAAGATGCTGTCGGAGGTCCCCAAGTACAAACAGATCACTCCCTCTGTGCTATCCGAAAGATTGAGGGTAGAGATCTCGACTTTGTGCTCTAGTTGGTTTTTTTTTTTTTTTTTTTGAAGGAGGAAAAAAATGAACTTTTTCTGGAGTATTTTGATTTCTGAGACAATGGTGCTATTATGGAAGGTGAATTTGGACATGGGGTACTCAGTATTGATTTAAATAGAGCTTTTTGATATTATTTCTGGCAGTTCAGAACAATTCAGCATTCTTTCAGTATTAAAAGAAATGCAACTATGTTTGAATGAAAAACAGAACACCTTGCATCGAGCCCATGATTGGTTAAATAGTTAACCTCAATTAAAAAAAAAAAAAATCCAAATAAAGCAGAGATTGCATGGGAGGTACCATTTTATGAATGTCAATGTAAATGTTGAGTGAGTTTGGGGGACGTCACACTGTGCTCACAGTTACTTTTTCCAAAGATGTATATCTCTTAGTGCCTGTGTGCATGTTTTAGAATCCAGTGGGTGTTAGTGTGTGCAAGAAGTTAAGCTGTGAAGCATGAACACACATCTATCTTATGTATTTTTTAAGATTAACCGCGTGTTGGCGTGTTGTATCCATATCGGTATTGCCGTGTCCATGCCTCATGAAAGATCTAGCGGTATGAGTACTTTTAGACCATGCATGATGTGGCTCAAATGAATGGCATTCTAATATTAGAGCAAAATGAACCAAATGATCTATAAATAAAACGTGCACAAGTCATATAATTTCTCCTCCACGCATCTTTTTAGGGCATGAGGATCAATTATAAATGTGTAGGTCATCCGTGGTTGGCAATCCATACACACAGTCCTACTACGTTATCTCATCTGTAGATTTTATATAGATTTTATAACGCCAAGGAACCTAAACCAAGATAGAAGCTGTCAGTTCTGCTCTCAATTTTCTTGGGGTCAGTCGTTAATTGTAATTCCTTTTGCTGTGTTCCAATCAATATTGCCATCATATTTCAAGTATTGGTTAAACTCAGTCTCGAAGGCACTTGATGTTAAAGAAGCTAAAGTTATTGTTAAGCATGTAATGCTTTCTATACAGTCACATCCAATGACCTTTTCTGTATTTTTTATGTTTTCTGTTCAAACAGATCAATGGATCACTAGCAAGAAGGGCAATAAAGGACTTAATGGCTAAGGGTGCCATGAGGATAGTATCCGTGCACTCCAGCCAGCAGATCTACACAAGAGCCACCAACACCTAGGGAGGAGATTCTACCAAGCCTTGTCTGGATGTTTTTCTTTGTTTTGGAGAGCAGTGACTTAAAAATTTTGTTCCTCATGTTCTAACTAAAAGAACCATCTCTTACTTTGCTAGCGACTTCAATTATTTCTCATGTTCTGTATTTTATCCCTTTTTGAGGACTATTATTGATTTATGGCACTTGCCGTTTATGATGTGTAATTTTTCTGTATTGGCTTTACTTGCGTGCCGTTTCATAAAACTAACACATTTGGCTGCAAAAGGATGTCAACAGGTACAAGCATGCATGACTTGGGGGAGAAAATGCAGTTCGGATGTGGATATTTTGACGGAGAATGGATGCATGTTTGGGTAACTTTGGGGGGAGATAATGCAGTTCGGATGTGGATATTTTGATGGAGAATGGATGCATGTTTGGGTAAACTTGGGCAAGATATCTGGCTTTATAACCTGTTATGCCAATTGTCGAAAATGTTTTTGCTTCAGAAGTTTGGGTAACTGATGGACACTCTGGTTTGCTTGCAGTTTTATTGCTGTCTTTATTCTGTTATCTTTGTGCTGCTTTAGTATGAGTTGTTCTTTTATGTGAAGGCTCATGCTTCCGCCATTATATAGTTATGTAGATATTGAAATCAATCTTGCTGAAAACTGTCAGTAAAATCCATGGATAGCGCGCTGCATTGGATTTTGCAAGCAGCAGACAACTACATCTCTCTATACAACTGCGATCTCTCTAAGCATTTCTTTTGTATTGTTATATTGATAGAACGACTTTATCTCTCCCTTGCTACTCTCTTCATGTCGAAACCTCGAACTAGGGATAGAGTGACAGAGTTTGTCAAATTATAATCTTGTAAGTCAATATATAACTTAAAAGACATAATTCGATGAAAACTCAAATTTGAAAAGAAAAAAAAAAAAAAAAAAAAGAAATTTCATAAAGGGAGTCGGGAAAAATGCGATTTTTTTCAGTATCTTCTTCAAATTCTCTTGATCCTATACAAGCTGAGTTTCATTCAACATCAGTGCTTGTAAACATATGGGGATCAATTTGCTGATTCATTTCGATCAAAAATATTTTGTCAAGTTTTACCAAATCAATAACTCAAAAAATACTGATAATATACGTACACCATAAAAGCGGGAGTACATTTTTTGCGTGTACATGTATTTTTATACCCTCCACGCATAATCATTCAACTTCTCTCCCAAATCTCATGCCGCCATGATTCGTATGGCTCTCTCACCTACGAACTCGATCCCCCTTTCCCATCATCTCAATTCGAGATCTCCAATCCTAACCCTAACCCTAGCTCCTCCACCAAGGAGGAGAAGACGACTCGCCGTCTACTCCTCCTCCTCAGCTTCCACCCCTCTCCTCGAAATCAAGCCCTTCGTACAGTCCCAGTGGCGGCCCATCCTCAAAGGCTGGATCTTGAGCGCCGCCTCCGTCTGCTGCCTCTCCGCCTCCGTCCCCCGAATCGGCCGCCTCCCCTCCCTGCTCGCCCGTCCTGGACCCGATAACGTCCTCCACGAAGGACTCGTCCTCGCCGCCCTCGCGTTTACGAGATCGCTGACGTGCTACTTGCAGCAGGCGTTTCTTTGGGAGGCCGCGCTGGGGGCGGCCTACGAGATTAGGGCTCATGTGTTTGATAGAGTGCTTCAAAGGGATTTGGGGTTTTTCGAAGGGAATGATGGAGTTCCGGCCGGGGATATCGCGCACCGCATCACGGCCGAGGCGGCGGATGTGGCGGATACGCTGTATGCTCTATTGAACGTAAGCAATCAGTCTTTAAAGATCAGATTCTTATTAGCGTGTAAGGATGTTATTATGAAGGTAGGTTAAAAATTAGATTTTGTTAGAGGTTAGCAGTCGAACGTTGAATTGTATAGCCATTAGTCTTAAGAGAACTTGAAAATGTTGCAGAACTTGATTTCAGTTTATAATTTTATATTTCTTTGTGCTGTATATGTAAGAATGAATGTACCTGTTTTTTCTGATTAATTATGTGAGTGCAGACGACGGTGCCAAATACCCTACAGTTGTTTGCAATGGCTGCTCAGATGGTAGCACTTAGTCCCGCTCTTTCATTAATGACAGCAATGGTGAGTGTATGTAGTTGCCTACTATAACTGCCAAATTCTAAACTGTTTTTTTGGGTAGAATGATATCTTCTTATTGTTACCGTAGGTTGTTCCATGCATGTCGATTGTCATCGCTTATCTTGGTGAAAAGCTCCGTAGGATATCCAGGAATGCTCAATTAAGTGCAGCTAGGCTGTCAGCCTACCTAAACGAGGTGAGTTCAGATTATAAGATGTATATTATAACATAACAACACATATGCTTTGCTGTTATGGCCTTACTTGGAAAGAGCAATACATGTTTTGAGTCTTCTTAGGAGGCACTAATGTTCTGGTATGTAGTTTTATGTTTTAGGTACTTCCGTCTATGCTTGTTGTGAAAGCTAACAATGGGGAGTTGATTGAAAGGTTGCGATTCCAAAGGCTTGCTTACGATGATCTGAAACAGAGGTTGAGAAAGAAGAAAATGAAGGCACTCATACCTCAAGCTCTACAAGTCATATGCATAGGCGGATTGCTAGTTCTCTGTGGGGGTTCATTGATGATTTCAAGAAATACTTTTGACAGTTCAATTTTATTATCATTTATAACGTCCCTAGCCCTCTTGGTTGAACCTCTTCAGGTGACTCATCCTTATCCTCTTAAGTTTATGAAAATATTTTGAACACAATCAGAGTGGTGCATCTAAGATCCATGGATTATCTTTTGAATCACATGCATTTTCAATTTTCATGTTTCTTAAGTGAAGAAGGATCTTCTGAGTTTCCTACTTATCTGCTATAACTCTTTCTACTAGTTTAATTCTTTAGATGAAGATTCTTAATTAAGAAACATAAAGAAGTGTAGCAGGGAAATAAATACTGTCAGCTTAAGGTGAAAAACAAAATCTAGGAAAGAGGTATTAGTTTTTTTAGCATAAATGGTGGGTAAGTCCCTCCACGTTTCACTAATCAGTGCTTAATGAAAACAGATAGAGTATATATAAGGAGTACATAATGACGTCCCTCGCTATAGAGAGGACTACAAAGTACAAAACAAAATACGAAGAAAAAATAAAGTAATCACAAGGTGGTCTCCCTGCATGTGCCATCCTGCATCAACAAGAATGACAATATCTATTCCCCGTAAATCATTCTATCAATAGTTCACGGAGCTACAGCCTTAGCTACTCATTGGGGATCCCCTCATGATGTGTTGAGGTCCGTTTGTATTTTCTTCATCTGCAGGAAGCAAGCATACCTATCATACCACTTGAGTTGTTTTTCAGATTTTTGCCAATTATTTCTTGCTGTTCAAGTTAGCTTTTAGAAAGCTTACTTCTTTCCTGTAGCTCCTACAATCCCTTTCATTCTATTTTCACTCTGAACTATGATAATAAAATTATGATGTATAATATCATAGAATTCATGTAGCCTTTTACCATCCGTATATTTCAGAACATAGTGGTTTGATACTTGCAATCATTTCATTTGTACGTTTAAGTTAAAGTTTTTATATAAATTTGATATTCCTGTATTATGATTACAGGGGGTGGGAAAAGCGTATAATGAGTTGAAAGAAGGGGAGCCAGCTATAGAGCGGTTGCTCGATCTTACGAGGTTCAATTCCAAGGTATTTACCATTTTCTTTGTTAGGATATTCACTCTCTGTTGTTAGCAGACTGCATAGTAATTCTTTATCTTTTCTCTTAAGTAACACATAAAGTAGGATTTTAGGTAAAAGCATACACATGTCTCATGAGAAGGTGCATTAGCAACAAATTGACAAAGGTTTTGTAATTTTGTGATGATGTCCTATAGATGAGGTATCTCTACATCATAAGAGAAATAAAAAATTTTGATCAAGGGAGTAAACTGAATAAAAATTTGTGACAATGGTTTTATCCTTGATTCCAGTAAAGGCAAAATGACTGCAAGTCTTGTATATTTAGGCCAGAGATCGATTCCCATAATTTGGATCAACTTGATAAGCTAATATGCTAACAATCTGCATATTACTCATTTTATCCAACTAATGGTTCATTTTGGTACGAGAAGAGTTCTTTCTACTTAAAACTTATGAAAGAAGGGATCAGACTATTCATGGAATTGATACATTTAGTATTTTGTTCTAATTTGTACATGATAGCCTTTTATCTTTTGTTGTCATTTGGTTGGTACACTAGAGGATAACAATTTTCCCAAGCAATCTTGGTTTACAATAATGGGCTGTTTCTCGTTCCATAGGGTCAGGTGGTTAATATTATTCATCTTATGAAGCTTGTGCCTGAATGTATTTTATTCGTCCTCCCTCTTTTTTTTTTCCCCTTCTTCCTTTTATATAGGTGAATGAGAAAGCGGATGCAGTTGCTTTGGCCAATGTTACAGGGGACATAAAATTTTTGGATGTTACATTTAGGTATGGTGAAAAGATGCCTCTAGTTCTAAATGAACTGAATCTTCATATCAAATCAGGGGAAAGGGTTGCTTTTATTGGGCCTTCTGGTGGAGGGAAGACAACCCTTATTAAATTGCTTCTTCGGCTCTACGATCCTTTGTGTGGTGAGTCATGTTTACATTTTGCTGTTGCACAACCGTTACTTCCAATTTTGTTGAGTTTCCAGTTTTAGATGCTAGTATTCAGTTTTTCCTTTTAATGTCACCTTTGACTGATTGACCAGAAGTGACAGTGTTCTAGCTTTATTTCTGTCTAGGTTCTATACTCGTGGATGATCATGACATCAAGGACATTCAATTAAGAAGTCTTAGGGAGCAAATAGTTTTGGTTCCGCAGGATGTGGTAAGTACTAAATATAGGTTTATTCCTTGTTTCTTGTTTCTTGTTTCTTTTATATGCAAACGTGGTATTCTGGATGTTCAATTGAAAAGTTCAATGACGCACATAAATTTTTGATCTTTTTTGGCTTTCTGCATGCTCTTTTTTTTTGTTTTAAAATGAGTTTTAATATAGTAGCCTGTTAATGAATTTAATAAATCTTGAACCTCACTTAGCCCGCCATCTGGCTAAAAAAAAAAGGAACAAATCTTGAGCCCTCCAATATTCTATTCATGACTACTTGGACTTTACCTTCCATATTGTTCACTATCAAAACCAGTAGCTACATATTTTATGATAATCCAAGTTAATTTTACTAATTTTTTTCTTCATCCTTAGTAATTAATCATTCTTTATGATTTAGAACCTATTTTCAGGTACAGTAGCAGAAAATATTGGTTACAGGGATTCTGTAGGCAAAATCAACATGGAGTGTGTTGAGAAGGCTGCTAGAATAGCAAATGCTGATGAATTTATTAGATCATTTCCAGAAGGATATGAAACAAACGTTGGACAACGGGGTTCTCTTCTAAGTGGAGGTCAAAAGCAGAGGTAAGAGTACGCTTGGCACTCTCATTGATAAAGTTCTATCAAGTGTACTTCCTTTACTAAAAGGGCCTATGATTATTTTTGTCATTTCATTATGCTAGCAATAATCGTAACGCTTTAGTTTGAACAGACTGGCTATTGCAAGAGCACTCTATCACAAATCCTCTATACTGATTCTGGATGAAGCAACTTCTGCCTTGGATAGCAGGTCTGAGCAGTTGGTGAGACAAGCGTTGGAGCATTTAATGTCTAATCACACTGTAAGTATACTATTCCTGTTTGATCTCGTGTTCTCTAATCCATAACCTCCAAATGTTTGAGAATTGGAAGAGTCATAGCACAAGTCTGCTCCTAACGGCTGTCATTGATGTTAAGCGATTCTTTTGAAGGTCTAACTGTAAGGCGAACATTACTTACCATCTCATATACTGACAATGGCATAAAATATCATGTAACATTGTGTCTATTGATCACAACCGTAATTTAATAATAACCATAATTCAATTTTGGTCTTGTACTGTTTTACAAGCTTTTGACCATGGATGCACGCGCATCAGTTGAACATTTTGCTGCGATTACTTACTAGTTTCTTCTTTTTCTTCTTCTTTTTTCTTTTCATGGGTCTACATTGTTTCCAATTTATGCATTATGGTGCCTAATGGGAGTAATGTTGCAGGTCCTTGTGATTGCCCACCGGCTGGAGACAGTTCTAATGGCCGATAGGGTTTTCCTCTTGGATGGAGGAAAGTTGGAAGAAGTGGAAAAGTCGTCCCTTCTGAGTCAGGATGGTGGATGTGCCTCCTCGGCGTTGGGCAAGTGCATCATATGATTCCACAGACCTTCAAGCCTAGAAGCTGAGATCATGGTTTGTACATCTCTTCCTTCTTTGGAGTTAATTTTGTTTTAGTTTGGTAAGTATTATTAGTGAATGTTAAATCTTCTGTCAAAACTTTAGCCTGCTTGCCTTTTGACAGATAATTCTAGTCCGAGATTGGCCATCCTCGATAGGAAGTTGCAAGATCTGGCCTTTTCCGTCGAGTTGTTCCCTTGTCCGACTTTCAATTTTCTATACAAAATTAAACCAATTAATGTACTTCTTTTTTATTTATTTGGGTGGAAATAGACGAAAAGAGGTGCAATTACAGGGTTCAAGCCATGCTTGTTCTTTCCTACATCATGCGTAAAAGAAAAATAACCAGTTGATTTCTTCAAGTATAGACACATATTAGCAGTACCTTATTATCACAGATTTTATTTCTTTTCAATTCTTTATTGTTCATGAGCTTAAGGAGAAATCTGATGGAGGTATTATATATATATATATATATAGAGAGAGAGAGAGAGAGAGAGAGAGAGAGAGAGAGAGAAAAGACACTAACAATCCTCCTTCCCCTCCTCTTTCTGCTTCTGGCCTGAACATGAACTTGTAATAGATGCTAATCGAATTGGATAACCGTTCGTTCCTCCATCGCCATTGCTCTTCAGGAACAAATCATTAATGCACATGACCCTGCATGGCTCTCCCTTATTTCATCACGTTACAGGGGATAATATATATTTCTGCTTCAAACAGAATCACAGAAGTTATTGATCTTCTTCAATGAGTTTGAATCCAAAACCTGAAAGGATTTCCATCTTTTGACAGGAGATTTGCCGTGTTATCATATATAACTCCTGAACCATACAGCAATCGACATATCTAACATAAAACATTCAGGGTGAAAGTTGGATAAGCATTAACACTAAGTTTGAACCTTCAAAAAACCAAGTACCGAACCATATTTGAGAATATGCATTTTGCAAACTTAACAACAGCATTTCATCCATGAATTAGAAACCAGAAAAAGATTTGAATTTCAGCTGCAAATATTTCACAGTTCTAGCCCATGAACTGAAGAAATCTGGAAAACATTTGTCTGCAGCAGCTGTAAACCTCTGGTAATACCTGTAGCACGACAATCAAAGTGAAACACCAAAAAGGTAGTATCAAAGTTACAGCCATAAGTTACCAAGATACAAGCAAATGCTTTAAGGAGGTGCATTCTCTCTACTACTCCCGCCTGTTAACAGCATTACATGGATTAATTTCAGTTCTCCTCAATCAATATGGAAAAAGAAGTTTTAACTAACAACCTATGAGACCAAACCAAGTTGCCAGCTGAAACGAGTGTCCGTATTCAGATTTTAGGTCTCAGACCTCACTTGGGATTCCTGAGAACGATGATGACTGAATCCCCTCGCAGGAACATCTTGCTGATGAACCGGTCCTTGTTAACAGGGAGTGCTTTCTTCTTACCCTTCCCAGTCTTGGGTATCTGTAATATGCAAAAACATCAATCATTTGACAAATATGAGAGCGGGGCATAAAATTATGATTATAAGACAATAACAAAGAGAGATTCAGATACCTCAGTCCACATTTCCCTCACATTCTCGAGGACCATGTTGCAGTGGCGGTCAAAGGCCCTGACACGGCCAAGTAACTTCTTGTTGTTTCGACAATTGATCAGCACCTAAAATACAGACGAAAAAAAGCTTTAAATCTCTTTCTACAAACAGATACAATGGATTTAATTTTTCTGTGAAATGCTCTGATATGCTGGATAAACAAAATGAAATTCATTAAATTTTATCCACCTGCATTAATTTGCTTTGTGGGTTAAGTGACTAACTCAACTATAGTAGCTATAATATAAGCATAAAAGTGATCTAGTAAAATGAAAATAAGAAATGCATACTCCAGCGTTATTTCTCTTTAAGTAGCTAAACAAATCATCGATTTCTCTAAAACTTTGGATCTCTCTACAAAATGTAAGCACTACTTCACTACTGGTTGCTACTGAATAGGAGCAATATAATCAGCACCATTTGAACATTATTTTAAATAAATACGAGCAACTTATAATTATTTATTTGCAGAGACTGGTTTATCCAACAGAATAAAAAGCTTGCCAACTCATATAAGCATTTTACTGAAATATTCAGATTACCTGAGTATTATTTTTTACGCTCATCATCAGAACAGAGAGGGGGCCTGTGTTGAATTCCTCTTCTTCCTTCTTTCCAGCCTGTCACAGAGAGATTTACATGATTCTAGGCAACTTAAGTAAATACTACGATAACAACATTTCAGTAGGAACAAATGAATCTATAGCTTCTGTATATAGTCACAGAATAACCACGTTACATGTAGAACAGAACAAAAGCAATTATGAGGGATAGCATAAGCAAGAACACTCTTAACTCAAAAAATTACATTCAAGCGAATTCTATTGGAACAATGGAATATTATAACTTTTTGTATGCTTGGATAGGCATGCTTCTTCTGGTAGCCATCAAAAAGTTAAATGAGCAAAATGTTCCAAGAAATCATTTTTAATTATTAACATAGAAATATTGCAATCTGACAAATGTGATTGGAAAAAGCATTTTGAAAGATCATATTAAAATGAATTAGCTTCCAGATACCAAAATTGGAGATGTCAAATAAAGAGGTGTATCCAAAGATGTTATCAGCTCTAAATCTTGCAACAAAAATTTATACTCTAGTTCTATAGCATTGTCTCCCAGAAGATCATCAAATGTTTAGCATGTGAATATTCAACGAGAAGAAAGAAATATTAGAAAAGACATTGTGCAAGATAGAACCATAATTTTTATGCAATGAGCATATATGGAAGGTTAGTCAGAGGACCAAGACAATTACTTTTTGACCAAGGAGTCATTGAACACGCTATCTATTAACAATACTGCTGTCAAGTACAACAGAATTAAGATTGAATGCTAAATAAAAAACATGGAGAGAATTAGTGAAGAGAGTTCTAAAGAATGTGGAAATTGCAATTAAAGATATAAAAGGAATTTCAATTTAAACAATAAAGACATATATAAGATTACGAACAATATTAGAGTAAGAAACGTTGTTGAATGCAGCGAACTACAGAGGATATGATAACAAAAATCAGAGGATTAATGATAAGAAAAATTAGAGAAAAAGGCAATGACGTCTAGAACAGATGTCCGTAGTAATTAATTTTAACCATGCATCTAGTTATAATATTTTATTTTGTACAATTACAAGGCAAGGAAATATCCATATTCAGTACTCTGAGCATGAGGAACCCTACAGATTAACTTTGTGTAACAAGGGCGAGGATAGTGGAAAATTAGGCAATCTATTGAATAAACAATATAACATGAGTAAAAATAGTACTTTCTTTTTTCTTCTTCTGGAATATAGGAAGATGTGTGAAATGTTCTTGAACAAATGCAACCCAAAAAAAAAGAATGTGATCACACTATTAGTCATAATTAAGATAAAACTGGTACAAAAATAGAAAAATCTTATCCATAAATATTGCCACAAGCTGAAGTACAAGTGAAGGATCATACACAGACAACATTTGCCAAAAGAAAAAATTGCATTATATGACAGTTCTTACAAAAGCATAAAATTTATGGTTTCATCATTTGGGCTTCTAAAAGATATTTTAAATCCAACCATCCAAGCATATAACACAAGCACAGATGTTTAGTTTCATTAAATGAGTTTTTACAATTTTAAAAAGAAGATATGTCACAGAAATCAGTAATGCATTTAACATGAAGAGAATGACAAGAGTTAAATGAACTTACAGTGGCATCGTCCTCCATTGGAACACTGCATCCAAGATTTAAAGAAAAGGATTAAGACAATAAATAAATTTCATGTAAAACATACAAATCATGTGCACTACGTGAGTAGCATAACGTAAAAATCATGATATCTATTTCATAAGAAAGCATGGAAGCCCAACAAATGAATAAACAGAATAAAGAGTAAAGCTTTCAAACAAATGGAAAATTAGGCATCCAATAAAAAAGAGAGAGTCAGAGGAGCTCATATCACATAAAAAACTGGCTTATCATGAGCTTAAATTATCCAACAACACCATATAATACAAACTCATGAATGATAACATCCAAACAAAACCTACTAATGAGGTTAATGAAAGAAAGTACGCTCATCAATATAGTAGACACATGTGCTATCCTTGCAGCATAGACAAGTCATGTCTGACACTTTCTCTAATGTGCCCTCACCAAATATAACATAGATTCTAAATCAAATGTGGGGGGGAGAAAGAACTATTTCTCCGAGTTTAGAAGCCCATGAATGGTAGAGTAACCATTACAGAAAATGTAAATAGTTCTACTTATCTAGGAAAAGTTAGCTGCCAAGGCAATTAATTGTAATTAAAAGAATTTGAAAATAAAAGTTTTTCATTTCCCTAAGTTTTTTATTTTGATTTTTTTAAATCTTAGTTGTTTAAGTTGAACACAAAGAATAATCCTCAGTTTTAATGTGGGGTACACAAGGTACCCTGAACATGACACAAGCTTTTAGAAACTCATGAATAACGAATCATGGGAATAATTATTAAATCTAATTTCACATTAATGTACAAGGAAAACTCAATGATATAATAACTAAAGTGAAAAAGAGAAAAAGTAGTGATATTTGTGCATTCATACAACTAGAATTAAAAGATGCACGATTCTATCGAGGTTTAAGTCATCATTTTCTCCTTTTCTTTCCCCATAGGAAGCCCAATCCCCTTTCGTCCTTGTATATGCATAGAGATTTCAAGGAAGATCCTATTGTTTATGCCAACCACAACAAAATTTTGGTATTTACTTCCATCAAATACCTTGTATCAGCAATTAAAGAAGACCAAGCTCTCATACAACTACTGGAACAAACAGAAACTAACCCAAAACCCAATTTCCCTCAAAAATCTCAAACCGCCCGAAGCCAATCTGATGCACCATCCAAAAGATTTCCCCTTTCCATCTAGAATTTAAGTATCGACTAGTCTAGTAAACCACATGTCGTATAATTCCTTTTTCTCAATATGAGTAGAAAGAAAAAGAAAATATGATCAAAACCCTAACATCAACAACTGCTCCAATTCCAAAAATAAATAAATAAATAAATAAATACAAAAAACAAAATTGCCACAACAGAAACAAAGAAACACAGATCAACAACGTGTTTTTCAAAACCCTAGATTCCTCGAGACGCCAACATGAGATCAAATTAAACCCTAGATACAATAATCTCCCCAAATCATAGTCTTTGGACTCAACTTCTAACAAACTATTCGAACCACGCTAACAAAACAAGCTTATGAAAATAAAATAAAATTGGGCGACATCGAAAACTTACAGGATTGAAAATGGCAGGAGGGAATTTCACGAGTGAAGTCCGGCGACGAACGAAAACCCTAGAATCGCTGTGGGTTTTAAGTTGGAATATTCTATTCCCGCCCACCACTTTGCTCAAAACGCCCACCTCTGTGACCTTCAAAAAAGAGAATTACTAGATGCGCCCATATATTTCTTAGTGAGCCCAAAAGTTTAAGGAAAAATAATTCCCCAACTCTAACTTTTGGGGCTCACCAAGAAAAATATGGGGCGCATCTAGTAATTCTCTTCAAAATACAAACTTGTCATGATTATTTTTTACTTAATTACCCTTTTACAATCCGCCGTAAAAGCCAAATTATGTTTTTTTAGACCTAAATTCGTCTGAGCCCAAGCAAAACCGTAAATAGTAATAGAACCAAACTCCAGTCCCGAATTTGGCAATAGATTTTCCTAATCCCTAAACTAAAACCCCAAAGATTCAAATAAAAGTGGAAACATTTTTTATATGCCCTCGTCAATGGCGGGCGGTGAAGGTAGGGGTGAACAAATGGTCGGAGCTGACGAAGATCGGCGGATTCCAATCGTTTCCGATCATAAGGAGAAGGCGAAACTCCGATCGTTCCGCTCGTCAAAATTCGACCGAACTGTGGCCAACTTTGGACCGGTCAGATGCGGTCGGTATCCGATAGAGTCGATCGGATTTTCGTTAAAAAAAAAAATTGTGCTTTCCAGAGAGAGGGAGACGAAGAGGGAGGGGGGAGGGGTGTGAGAGAGAGGGGGATTATCATCAGCAAAAAAAAGAGTGCTTTTCATAGAGAGAAAGAGATGAAGAGGTAGGAGGGGAAGGGGGAGAGAGAAGGGTTGGATTTTCATCAGCAAAAAATGGTGATTTCCATAAAAAGAAAGGGAACCGAAGAGGCAGGAGGGAGGGAGGGAGAGGGGGTGTAGGGGAGCGGGTGGGTGGAGGGAGAGTGGGTGCAGGGGAGCGAATATTACTAGAAACCCATTGATCTGCGGATTCCGACCGACTTCAGCGACATTCCGACCGACTCCGGCCAATTTCGGATTCACGTACACAACTTCGACTGTGCAACTCTCCATGCTCTGAATGAACTCTGACCAAATCCGATCAGAGCCGGACGGAATTGTCGGAGCGGATATTCTTGTTCATCCCTAGATGAATGCAAGACAATGGAGGCAAATCCGCAGGACGGAATGGTCGAAGTGGATGTTCTTGCTCATCCCTAGATGAATGTGAGATAATGGAGGCAAATCCAACGACAAGATGGGAATTTCTAGATGCGCCCCATATTTTTGTTACTGAGCCCCAGTCTCATAAACATTTTATTTACAAGTTTGCTATTTTTATTTTTGAACCAAATAGCCTTACTCATTTCTTAGTGAGTCCCTTTTCCTCCATTTTATTACCCTTTTTTTTCTTAGTGAGCCTCAAATCCTTCTTCTCTCTTCTAGAACCCAGTGCGAGTGAAGTCTTAAAAAAAAAAAAAAACATGCTTCGAACCTTAAATCCCATCCAAAATTTAATTCTCATTACTTGTATGAGATTGTTAGGGTTTGTTTGTGTTTTTTTTTCGTTTCTTTTTTTTTTTTTTTTGCAAATCGGGTGCAGATATATCTCTGTTTCAGAATTGATGAGAGATTGAAGAAGATGGAAAATAATATTACAACTTTGGCAAATATGGATGAATCTCATTATTTAGAGGTATGTTTAAAGAATTTTTGGACTCAATATGAAGTATAATTTGAATGATGAATTGAGAATATGATATTCAGAGATTTTAACTGTATTAAAAATGGATGAATCTCGTGTGACTATGTGAACGAAAACACTGGTCGGAGGAATATCCAACTTGTTCAACAACTGACCAGGACAAAGATCTTGGCCATTATTGTATTTGGTCGAGGTTGAATGTCCGACCTGCTGTTATTTACGAACAAATAGTTTTAAGCACTGACAGAGACTGTAACCTCGGTGTAATTCTTATCTGGCGGGGGCTAGCCTGGCCTTATAGGTTCTCTATGGAGGGAACCCATTACAAGGTGTGAGCTGCTCTTCGTAGTGTACAAACGGGTCGAAGACGCGATGCGGAGTGCAAAGGACATGGCACGTTAGGAGGTGCTCTATGCGGAAGAGATTGAAAGGAAAGGGAGAAGCCGGAGGAGATTGAAACGGAAGGGAAATTCTTTTTTTTTTTTTCCTTTTCTTATTGAGCCCCAATTTCTTAATGAGCCACATTTTCCCACTCAAACATGTTGTTGGTGGTTGTATGGACAATCTTACAAAAAATATGGGGCCTCACCAAAAAAAAAAAAATGTTTTAAATTAATCTGGGCCTCACTAAGAAATTGGAGCTCACTAGGAAAAGTATGGGGGCATCTAGAAATTCCCCAATGGGATTGGATGAGAGCGGAAGAAATCATTGGGCTATGTGGTTTTGACAGACGAGCTGCAAGAGAGTGACGATGCTCATTGAGCTACTTTTTGCTCCAAAAAAAAACACCATGATTTATTGTTTGAAAGAGGAAGACAGAAAAATATCCTACTTATGTTGTCTTAGAAATAATCCGTAATCACATACGGTCTTTATTACAATAAGAAATTTTTGGGTCCAATAAAGGCCCAAGTCCAATTTATGCAGATTCAAATCCAATCAAATGTTATACACGAAAATGATTGGATTTTGTAAGCGAGCCAAATTAATCCCTCACACTTAATTCAAAGTAGCACCAACTAAGGATATGGCCCCATCGTAAATGACAGCTACTCTCCATTTTTATATAACTAAACTAAAAATAAAGTTTAATATCACAATTTGGCTTTACTGTGTTTAATTTACTGATTTGAGCATCGGAGAGTTTTTAGGCGGGACCTAGTCCCAACCCTTCTGATATTCCTGTTCCTTGTGCAGGTGACATCTCATATATTGCAAACTTAGAAATCGATTATAGGAGTTTGGTTGATCTACTTCTCTCATCACCTGGCCTGCTGAATTGTCTCTTTCATTTACAAAAATAATATTCTAGTTTGAATAACATGTCATTGAACATTTCTACTCTATTTTTGATTATTTGCTTATCATTTTCCCTTGAGAACAATTACACGAATCGTGGTAGCCAGTTGCAAATTTCTAACATAAGCTGGTCTGAGTCACCAAAATGTTAAAAAATAATTTTTAAAAAGAATAGAATTAGGTCTAAATGGTGGGGAATTTTGCACATATTAGCAAACCTTAATTAATTAAGCTCCTCTCTATCAGTACTTAATTAATGTTGGTTGATAATAATCAACGCAAATCGCTGACCAAATGTCTAAAAGAAATCTTCTCCCCAAGCAATTGACTATGACTATTGCGATCAGTTCTTGACTCCTTAAAATTCAACAACCTAGCATCAAATCAACTTCTTGACTCCGTAAAATTCAACAACATGCGCACAGCATTAAATCAAACCCATCTGCCACCAAAACCTAATGATCAGTCAATTTCCCTTCATCCTGTTTAATTAGTCAGCTAATTCATGCTAACATCATTTTCAACAGGAGAAATTAATTAATAGAATGCCGTACGTAGTAGACTAGTTAGTAATCAATCTATCACTAACAATAGTAGCAGTAAAACAAGTCGGTCCAATTTGTCTCCAACTTCAGAAATATTTGGTCAGAGATGGCAATTGAATGCAGCCCAAGCAAAGCCCAGGGCCCAACGGAGACCAACGTGCGGCCACTGGTATTAAAATTTAAATTACGCGTGCTTCTAGAAACTTGGGCATGCAAAAGTTAACGTGCATGTTTGTCATTTTGCTTTGTGACGTGATACTCTCGAGAGTGAGATTAATGGTTATCTCAACGACACATTTTCTTCTAGAAGAAATTGACTGAATTTGTCTATAATTGGGAGCACATTTCTTTTTTCAAGCAAAGTATCTGGGATTTGCTAGCTGGCTAGGTAAGTATCGAGTATGGATTTGGGAATGTGCTAGTTTATTCTAGAATTTAGACCCACCATGAGGCTACGGGTAGGTGAACATTCTTTATAACCTAACACAGTGTAAATATATAGTAGCTGGAGTGAAATATTATTAATTATATCTGTACGCTTTTAATATTGCTAATAAGATGCTAGATCTAGATACTCCAGAATTGCTAGACGAGAACAATAAGCTGTAAACAATTTTGAGGAATATACACAGCTATCGTTACTATTTTAGTTAAATTTAACCTCAACTATTTTTTGATTAATTTATGATTAACTTCTCACGTCAAAAATAGAATTATACTTAACTCAAAATATTATTTGGTACGATCAGAAAGGGAACAATTTATATTAAAATGTGGAGACTATAACTTCGGATAGTATTAGCGAGAAGTTATGCTAAGATTTAAGAAAAAAATAGCTATCAAGTCAATAACTTCTTAAAGTATTCTTGATAAAAAAAACCTCTATTAACAACAAATTATAGTTCCAATTTTGATATCTGCTCCTTAATATAATTGTAATTATTAGTAATTAATTAATTAATTGAGATTGTATAATTCACAAGAAAACAAGGACAAATCTGTAATCGATGACGATCGAAACCCCTCCGATTGCGGCCGCCTTCTCCCTGACCTCCACGTGTCCGGTACGGCGAATCCACCGGCCTTAAAGTGGGGCCACAAACCCCCGAGTCAAAAGGCAAGAGGACCACTAAGCAGGAGAGTGTGGGTCCCACCCACCTTTGAAAGTCCAATTTCGAAACCGAAGAGAATTTTAAAGTAATGAACTTTGCCTCTCGCTTGTCTAACCAAAAAAATTCTATTTTGCTGACGTCACCCCTCAGATAATGCATCCTACCGATCGCAAGGGATTTTCAATAGGAGCACACTTTTTTTTTTTTTTACCTAGCAGGCCCACTTTAAAAGTTTAGCTTTATAACAACTTTGCTTTTAACTTTTTTTTGATGAATCTATCATCTTCTTCAACCTTACCTGTCCTCTTCTTCAACCATACCCGCACAACTTGTTGGAGGGCGCTGGGCGGCGGAGAGCCACTACGAGGACATGACGGAGTTAGGCCAGGACTGGGGGTGAGAGCACGACAGAGAGAAGTTGGGTTTAGAACTTGGGAAGGAGAAACAAGAGGGAGAAGATGTGATAGTGAGAGAGAAAATAGGAAAGTATGATTGAGAAAATTTTAGGTATGCTCACTAAGAAAATCTTTTTTTTTTCAAAAGAAATAGTGGGCTCACTGAGATAAAAAAGTGTCCTCCTTTGAAAATTCCAAATCACAGAAGCCATCAAAAGCAGACTTGGCTGCTGTCGAGGCTGTACCTACAGTTGCTGACTGCTGTCGCCGCCGCCGCTGCCGCTGAAGGAGGAGGAAAGCAAGAAGCTAATTCCAGAGAAAAAAAAAAAAGGAAAAAAATACCTATGATTTAAATTCTCGTGAGCTCACAAAGAAATTGGGCTCACTAAGAAAAAACATGGGGCGCACATAGAAATTCCCCTCTTTAAAACTCCCACTCAAATTTCTTCCCTCCCCAATTCTCTCCTTCTTCCCCAAGTCAATCCTTTGTTCCTCTTGAAATTATCAACTCTCTCTCTCTCTCTCTCTCTCTCTCTCTCTCTCTCTCTCTCTCAGATGCCCCAAGTCGACTTCGAATCCCTAGTCTGCGGCGGCGACCCAAAAGTCGCATGCGAGACAACCCTCATCCCCTCCCAACCCGACCCGGAACTGCCGGCGGAGTCCTTCGTCATCCCAATCTCCGGCAACCTCGAGTACTGGCTGGACATCAACCCGGTCTACGACCGCGATGAGTCCACCAAGGGGACTACAAACCCCAAATCCCACTTCCAACACCACCAACAGCAGCAGCAGCAGGGGCCCAATGTCAATTCCCAGCGGTTCAGCGGGAATCTCAAAGCGACGGCGAAGGCCCCCATCATCGCCTTGCCCAACAAGATCCAGCACCACTCGGGGTATCTTGGTCACAGCGCCAGAAAGACGCAGGCACGAATCTTCCCCAAGAAGAAGACGGTTAGGGCCTCAGATCCAGGATCGCCGAAGGTTTCCTTGTTCGGAAAAGTTTTGTCGGGGCGGGAGAAGAGCCAGCGGCGATCGCCTGGCTGTAGGTGCTGGGCAGTGTTCAGGTGCTTCGGCCACCGGCGTGAGGCGGCGGCGGCGGAGGGGGGCGGATTGGGATCTGGGACTGGGAAGAATGTCGCGGTGAGGGAGAGGAAGGTTGCTAGTGTGGCGGCGCCGGCAGTGGAGCCGCCGGGGATCGGAGGGATGAAGAGGTTCGCGTCGGGGCGGAGGGCGGCGTCGTGGGGCGGTGACGTGGCGGTGGAGGTGGAGGAGGGGAAGGTGGCATGGTCTGGGCCGTTGGATCGGCGGTGATGGAGGAAAATTGGTTCGTGCCGATGAGTTCATTAGGTGTAGACATTTGTCGGATTGATACTTTTTTTTTTTTTTTAAATGTTTTTTTTTTTTTGTGGGTTTCTTTTGGCGCTTGCTTGTGGATTTTGGTTTGTATACTACTATTTGACGAAGACTGCAAAAATAAAAATAAAAATAAAAAAAGAGTACATAAATGATGGACTTTTGGTTTTGGGTTTGTTAACGATTGTTTTTCTACTCCCTTAAATATAATTATTTTTATTTTAACTTTTCAATCCGGTAATTTTACTTGTTACCATACTAACTACAACTTGCAATACTACCTGTCCTGTAGGCATTCACAATATCTATATTGAGTCTATGTTGCGGGATGTCACACTGTATCCAATGAGTTATGATCCTTTTTGAGTATTAATCATAAAGATTTAGAATTTTTATGGTTCAATTCAATAGGTTAGCAAATATACAGAGGGACCTATCTACTGTTTATATTAGTAGGTTTTTTTTTAAAATTTTTTATAAATAGATTAACTGTGCACGAGGACGTAATAGCTGCTATTATCAATTTGACAAATAAAATTTAATTGTAACTGCTAGCATACTTCATCGATTTAGTGTATGTTTGGCTGTAGTAAAAGTGGAAAATAAATTAAGAAGTAACTTTCAAAATAAATTAATAAGTAACTTTCAAAATGGAAGCGTCCGTTTTCTACTTTTTAAAAGAAAAAGTGTTTTAGAAATTGAAGAAAATATTATTTAATTGATTAAATAAATAATATTTATATAATTATAATTGTTCTTATGTATAAGTAAAAAGACAACTCTTAAGAATTAATGATAGTATATAAATAAAATATTATTTTTGTTTTATTTTTCTATTTTCTAGAGCTCTTTGTAGCGTAAATGTGATGAAAATTTTGGAATCAACGTGTCACCATGAAAAGCAGCATCCTCTTCGTGATCATAACATCTCAAACAACTCATAGGCTGCTCCATTGATCTCTCTATGTTATCATTTCTTTTCCGAGGGTAAATGGTGAGAATTTAGCTCCTCCGCGTTTCAATAAAAAAAATGTTCCATTGATCTCTTCCCCATATATTTTTAGTGGTTCCCCGTTCAAACTTGACTAAACTAATTCTCTTCCGCAGTCGTCGAAGGCCCAGCTTTACACTGTTAGTCACCCATTTAGGCTCTAAACATGACCCCTGCCCACAAGTGGACTCAGTCATGTTCTTCGCTTAGGCCTGACCAGATCAAGCACATGTTGTAGCCAGGCCCAATTACTTTTTTTTTTTTTTTTTTTTTTTTTTTTTTTTTTTTTAACTGCATTCTAATTAAAGCAGGCTTAATCGAAATAACTGAAATACTTTGGTATATATTATTTTTCTCTCTTACTTTTGTGAATAATTTGAGAATTCCATGTTAAGGGGAAAAAAAATTGTCAGCCTGTTCCGCTTCAACATTTTTTGTAGTTCCCGTAGTTATACTTTTCTGTTTCTTTTGCTGTTGAGTGACCGGATAATATCTTTATGTTCTATTAATTATTTTTAATAGAACACAGAGTGCTATATACCGCATGCTGGTAGACATTGACGTCAAAAGAAAAAGGGGGGAGAAAATGAAAAAAATGGAAGCCTCGAGCCCAATGCATCAATCAGACTTTTAATTGCTCCAAGCTGTGAAGCGTTATTGCAGATATAATATTTACGTTCTGAAACAATTTGGAGTGACACAACATATGAGACTGCTACTATATACTTGTACATTGAAAAATAACACAAATCTCTCCTTCGATCCCACTGTAGGGAGTTAGCTGACATGCTCTGATCTGTGCCTTCATCGATCCCCCGAGCAAATCAGTTTGACACCTGCTTCACCTTCTTCTCCTCTACGAGCTTCACTACTCTCCCGTTCAGTGGCTGCACAGGCCTCGAGTTATTACGGTACGCATCCGATAGAGGTGCCTTGAGCATATTAACTTGTTCCGGTGTCATCTCTCTAATCTATAACAAATTTATAAGTGAGCAAATAATTGAGACGACGTACATGACAATGGACTCATATATGTATACACTACGATCGATCGATCGATCGATCAATCGAGTTACGTACGTACCTTGCCCAGCACGGTCCAGATGACGTTCTCGGTGCAAGGGGGTGAGGATAGGGAGCCGACGTATCTGTAGTACTTGCGGGTGGAGCGCTTCAAGGCCTTGTTCTCGACAAGTCCCAACGAGACGTGCGCCTCTTGCTTGTCGCTGCATTTCTCCTTAGCCAACTCTTTGAACTTGTCCGTAAACTGGAAAGAGTATATATGAAGTATTTTAGATCTTGATCGTATTAGAGTGTATAGACCTGGCCATACAACGCACGAGATCCCAGTGTTGCATGCCCGTTACCTGATTAAGGAAGGTATCGGCATGGCCGAACCGGTACAAGATTGCAATAACCGCGATTTGGCCCTCCTTGTTTTTATGGACTATATGGAGCTCCACCGGAAATCTATTACCAAATTCATCGAGACCATTAACAACCAAGTTAATAAGTTGCTCAAACAAGATCAGGTCGAAAGCAAGCAAGCGATCGAGGCTCTACATATATAGCTATGTACGTACCTCTCGCCGCCGATGGTGTGCTCAGATGGTGAATGCCAATGCACTTGTTGCAGGGAGTAGCTCTTCCCATCGATCAGCACCTCGCCGACGCCTTCTTCATATTTCACCTGCAAAAATCACAGGAAGCTTCATCGTACTCAAGTAAGGCTAATAAGTGGTGGATCCAAGTTAATTAATCAGCAAGCAATTAGCGAATTGATTACCATGACGTCGAACCCATTGTTGATGAGGGTTGCGTTCGCGTCGACGTAGTCTCTCTTCAGAGGCTCCAACGTGACGTCAACCTTGGCCTCGGCCTTGACAATGTCGATCGGAGACTGTTGCTTCCCGCTGTTGCATACTTTCCATTCAGGGTTGAGGTTGCCCCAGTTGCTCGGCCCGTTCGGCCCGTTGCCATACCCGAACGGAATGAAATCTGTTCCAGCAGCACACAGGTGAACGAACGTATCAATGATCAATTCGATACTTGCGTGCGTGCCGAAACTAACTAAATATGAACCGTATGTAGAAGGAGATGGATGGATGGATGGATGTTATTACCAGCGAGCACGCTAGTCGCGACGAGGGATGCCAATCCCAAGGCGAAGGCAATCGTTCGAGCAGCAGCGGCGTACGCCATACCAATCATCCTCTACGAGCTTCCAATGGTCATGAAGAGAAGGAATGTGTTGCTTTAAGCTGGCGTCAATGGGAGCATAAATAGACAGTTGAGGAACTTGTGGCAATGCTTTGTTTGCCTCCCTTTTCTTCTGCTAATTGTAGGCTTCTCCTCCAAAATCTCTCTCTCTCTCTCTCTAACTTAGCAAGTCTTTTTGGCATCCGTTGGTTAATTAGCTCGAAAAATTTGGAGGGAATTATATTGAGTTTAATTTAATAAATGAGACTAGTTCGGACCACAGATTGACTAAATCAAGTCACAAGATCGAAACTTGTCCAATTGAACGCACTGCCCGTCTTGGTTAGATCTAGTGATACTCTAGCTCCCGTTTACTCAGTAACGATGTAGGATAAATTGCTGGTGCCCGATACAGTTACTGATCCTTTTGCTAAATAACAATTTTAGATGCAGTGACTGATACAGTACTACTAGCAACGGGACAAAGTGTAGGGTCAGAGAGAGAGCAAATGCAGTGCAGGGAGCGCTGAGGTCTCGCTTGTGCATGCGCCACATTTGGTGGCTGCAGATAACTGAAGATATATTGATGCAGCTCCCACAAAATTGAGTTATGCTGGGAGATCAATCATTTACCAATTACCATTGCCATGCTTGCCACCTAACTACTACAGCTTAATTTCTAGTCCAATTCAATTGACTAGATGTATATGTAACTCTAAACTTATTTATGTTGCTATGCAAAACATTTTCCATAATGATGCAATATCGAGTTTGCTGGAGTTTTTGCATCCCAAGATGAATATATCTCATCTCTCTCTCTCTCTCTCTGTGTGTGTGTGTGTGTGAGATAGAATCATTAGTGTAGTATGTAGTCTCTTTGCTTGAAAGATAGATAGTCTACCAATACAAAAGAGGTTTTACTATATATTATGCTATTTTAAAGAGAAACGATGGAAATAGATCAACTTCTCTGAATTTCAAATTGATAAAAAAACTGAAGAAATATTACGAGGAAGTTATGTGAAATTAATTTGCTCTCCTCACAAATATATATACTTAAGCCGCACAAATTATCCTCTAAAATATTAGAACTTACCAAAGTAATATATCCATATGGACTTATCATTTACAATGAAACCATCCAACATGTTTCAAAATCAAATTCTTATTCAACAATTAATGACACCCACAAGATATATCTAAAAGCTCGATGTCATGTCAATCTTGTACCCAAGAATCTTGAATAGATATGGATTCATCTAAAGATAATGGATTACATATTATTCCACCTCCAAAAGCTAGCTAGGAAACAGTGACAAGTGTGGGTGCTTTTATATCTATCAGGAAATATTCCAAGTGATCTCTTGCACCAAATGAGAGGTAGGTATTTCTCTTTATCATACGCTTTAATTTGCTTTTTTCCTTTTCTCTAATGTGCCTCCCTTGGATGATATCTACATGCATTGTTCTGTGAATTCTATCAAGACATGCTCATATGATTGAGCATTTCTTTTACTTTTGATTCATGGCTTGGTGGTATCTAGAGAAGTCCTTTGTTGTTCATCAATGATAGGTGGGGGGCCAACAAAGGGGTCAATGAGAACACAAATATGAGTAGCAATCACATAAGAATACACACAAACACATGGATTTACTTATATTTTATTCCAAATCGTACTACGGTTCATGGACACTAGAGGGTTTTTCACTATTTTGAAAGTATATATCGGATGGAAAATATATTTATAGTTGGCCCTGACCCACTAATATATAAAAATACTTAAATACCCTTTCAAAAATTTGGTATCCTTCTCTTTTATGTATGGAACTAAGTTGGATGCAGTTTGTACGTAGTAGTTATTCTCTTTTATGTATGTATGGAATTTTTATTTTGTAAGGTTAACTTATCTGTATCCCGCAACCTTAAACTATGTACTTAAACTATGTACTATATATGTAACTCGTTCTATTAAATCTCTTTAATGGAATACGGAGGGAACTACCGAGCATTTTGATAAAAAAAAAAAAAAATGGTATCCTTCAGCTCCACAAAATTAACAGAGATATCTAATACCAATCTGAATTTTTTTCATTACTTATGTAGAAAAAGGGTATCTAATACCAGACTGAATGTATAAATTTGCGATACGGACAAAATGTGTAATTACATGGAGGGGTGAGAAGGGATGATAATGGGCCGGCAGGCCCAATTCTAGTACAATGTTTTGAAGGTCAAAGAGTGTTAGGAATCGTAGCCCAATTGCCTTGGAAGCCTTTTTAAAATTTCCGTGTCAGGGCCTAATCCAAAAGGCCGAGACTACATATCCCTCCCAAAGGATGGCCCATGCAAATGTGACTTCAGGGATGCGCCTCATCTTCTTTTATTTATTTATTTAAATTTTAGTTTAATTATCAGTAGGTTCGCATGATAGTTCCTAGTAGAAAAAGGAATTGCATTCTGAGGCTGTTTGGTTGTTTGCAAGTTGCAATTTATATTATTGTCAGTGAAATTACATGTGTTGTTGTGTTCGAAGTTGTAAGTGGTGACTATAGTTGAAAAAATTTTCAAATTTTATTTTCTTATTTTTAAGAATCATGAGAAGTATTCCATTTTTATAATAATGTAATTAATGATTGCAAATGAAAATAGTAAATCGTGATATACACTTTTTTCTTAATTCCTTTAGTTTCTTACGAGGTCTTAAACGTTCATCTTCTTTGCGCTTGTCCGTACACAAAGCAGTCAAAATGGTTGCTCTCATATTTTCCAAATATTTAAGCTTTTGGTGGTGGTATATACAAGCTTAATTTAAGTCTTATTTATCCTTTTCGTTATTATTATTATTATTATTATTATTATTATTAGAGTTTGATTATAGGCCAAATAATAATCTAAGTTAAATTCTCATGACTCAAATATTCAAATTTTCTCTTGAGAGCAAGCGACTAAGCTTCTTTCCCATTTATCTTGATCTAAGCAGTAATATATTAAATATTCTCAAATTTTTGCTCCCTAAGAGGAATCTTCAATACAAGCTTATTTTTACTTCTAACCAACTATTTTGTTCACAATCTATACCTAAATTTGAAGGTTAAAAACTACAAGCTAATTGTGCTCCACATCATCCACGATCTATTCACGATAAATAATAGAATATACAGCTTTATACAGCGATTTATCTCTAACTACAACATGTTAGGTGCTCAAAATATTCTTCGTCGTGCACATTATTATTTGGCAAAAAAGGAAAATAAAAAGACTAACATACCCATTATTCACTCACAATGTAACTTAACTTTGCGACAGGTTTCAAATCAAATTCCGTAACACTGACAACTACCATCTAATCGTTCATGGTCAACCCTAATTTTTTTTATTGTTCTCAAAAAAGAAAAATCCTATAATTTTTGTCAAGGAATTCATATTTACAACTTTGCCAATCACTCACTCACCGAAAGTTGTATTCCATGTCAATAAGCTAGTATACATTGAGAATATTTAGACTATCTCCACATATTCCTAGTTATCCGAGATGAAGGTACACCTAACTAATTAATATCTTGCTTAGTGCAAGGTCCAGTTCTAATTACACTAATTAAGCAGGCTCTATACCCATAATTTATGCTTAAAAAAAAAACTAATATAATTTTAAATTTGGAGGAATAAATTCTTTTTTTTATGGTGGGACCACAAGAGTACTATATAAAGTGACATCCTATGCCCCATATTTGCTCAATACAATCTTAAGAATTTAGCTAAGAGAAAAGTTTATGGTAAATCTTCTTTCTCATCCTATATATTATTTGAATTTGATTTTTTTTTTTAATAGATTAGGCAAGACGGTGAGCTAGAGCGCGTCTTGCAATTGAATCTGATTGTTTTTACAGGTTTTTATATAATTTTTTTAATTATTAATTAGGCCCAATATAGCTCGAGACAAGTTTACGGGCCATGGAGGCGACAAGACCTACAAGCTTACTACGACCCGAGATTGAATGGACCAGACGGTGTGTACGGCGGCAAGCAGATCGGAAACGGAAACTATGCTGCAAGAGACAACAAAATCCAAGTCTTCAAAGTTTACGTCAACAACAATTACATAGGTTACCCTCCTAGCGATGAAGAAGAAGATGAAGAAGAAGAAGAGGAGGAGGAAGAGGAGGAGGAGGAGGAGGACGAGGAGGAACGTGCGGATAGAGAAGAACGCTATAGATCACTGGCCAGGGCCCAAAGATTATCAATCTCGTGTCATGATCATGAAGAACGTTATCAATCGTTGGCCAGGGTCCGAAGATCATCAATCTCGTATTATGACCGTGAGTGATTGGACCTTATATGTATCGAGAGATTTACGCATTACCAATAATGTATTGGCTATATTTGTGTGTGGTGATGCAGATAAAATAATGTTATTAAAGAATAAATAGTTTCCTCTCCTGCATAAATATGTAGTGATATTTGGATGTTTGGACCAAAATAAATCTAATCATTCGCATGGAAAGAGTAAGGAAGTGGAGTAATATTAGAAATACTAGTATGATCCATCACTGAAAACAAAATGAAGCCGTATATGAAGTTCTCATTGGCAATGCTTAGTAGAGGGGTAATTCTAAATGCGCACCATTTTTTTTCCTAGTGAGCCCCAATTTCCTAGTGAGCACAAAGTATTCTAAAAAGATGCTTCTTTTTTCTAGTGAGCATCACAAATATTTCCAAAATACCCCTCCACTCCTTTTAATTGTTTCTCTTCCTCAAAAACCCATTATTTCCTAGTGAGCGTCATTCCAATATCCAAATCGTCGCCCTCCTCTGCTTGAGCTTCACGCACGGATTTCGCTGGTGATCTTCACGAAACATCGCCGCCCCAGGAACGTGAAAGCCGCCGCCAATAATACCTTACCGCCTTCGCCCCCGATTTCTCCTGCGCTCGAGCAGCAACACGCTAGGGCATTCGTTTTTAGGTAAATTTTTATTTTTAATTTGGTGTGGTTTTGAAATCTGTTAATCTTATAGTTTGTTGATGTTGAAGTATTCGAAGTCAAGATTTTTAGTGGTGCGGAGATTTAAATGTATGCAATTTATTGTTTGGAAGGTATTGGAAATAAAATTCTTGCTATTAGATGTTTGACTAAATTAAAATTATTATTTGTGTAATTTATAGTAAATGTTGATTTTTGAATGAAGTAGGTAGGCATGTTGTTAACCAAAGTAGAATAAATTCACCAATTGTTGACGCCAAATGCAGCAATTATTTGCTAATTTTTTTGTGTAGCTAATGGTTTATGCATCACAATGTTTAATTTTATAGTCAAATTCAGATGGATCAAAGGCACCGGCTGATCCAATAACCGAAATAGCCAAAGACGAGCGGCTGCATCGCATGACACATCGAACATCACGGCGGGAGAGGCAGAGGAAGATGTCCCACATGCCATTGATGAGAGACCGACATATTTGTCAGTTCTTAAGAGTTTTAAGACTCATTTTCCTTATTTTATTAGTAAAAATGAGATAAATAACAATAGATTCCAATCGTCGTTAGTTAATTATGGATTTAATTTCTTACGAATTTACTTTTAATGCAGGAGAGAGATTCGTTGCGCTGCACAAACCACACCAAAAAATCGCTACATGGCCGCTACGGTTGACCCAACCCAACACACGTTTCATTGAGATTATTAAGAATACCTCTCTATACCCGTTGGTTCAGTGCTCGTATCTCTATATAAGTAGCATTGAGATGTTAGCTTTCATTGAGAGATGGCATCCAGAAATCAATACTTTTCACATGTCTTTTGGAGAGATGACGGTCATGTTGGAGACGTCGCGTGTCTTCTTGGTTTGCCAGTAACATGGAAGTCTGTCTATTTGCTTGAAGATGATGATTCACCATTCCCTTTTGACTTGTTAATTAGTTCCATAGGCGTAAGTCATAGTGAAGTCAGAGATAAATTAAACCAAGATTTGTCGGCATTGATTTGTGTTTTGTAATATTTTTTTAGTGTTTTGTAATGTAATCAGGAAACAACTCTGTTCTGCCACCATTGAAGTATGTTTTGAAATGTTTGTTAATGTTTTGAAATGTTTGTTAATGTTTTGTTATAGCATATTCCTTGTTGACTAATATATTTCATGTTGATTATATTCGTATAGGTTGGGTATATGTAAGTCTGCATTTAGAAATTCAAAATCATATTGTTAAATTCTCTGTCTGGCATTCCTGCCCTATCCAATTAAATAAACCATCCGGGGTGTAAATCCCGGATGATGCATAGAATATCCGGGGTGCACATCCCGGACAGTTAATTTTTCACAAAAAAGGGAAAGCTTACTGTGTGGGGTTGAAACCCCATCCCACCTTTTAATTGTCCGGAGTTGAAACCCCATCCCACTTTTTAACTGTCCGGGGTTCAAACCTCGTCCAAGACTTGAAAGCATCGGGGTTGGAAAACCAGACAATAGAGCTCAAAAAACTTGAACTCACTATCTGATGATGATTATTTTTAAAAAAATCTTCCAAAAATACAAAATAAGTTCGTGCTATCAAAAAATTAGACTATTTAATTGAGATTTCTTTACTACGCATCTCTAAATACGGAGAATCATCTGAAAAAACCAATGGATTCTCCATCTTCTTCAACATCAAGAATCCACAGTCCAATGAGTTCTCCTCCTTCCTTTTACACTAAAAATAATTCCAAATCCACAACGAAATCAAATAAAATTACTCCAAAGCGAAGAAATCTAGAGGATTAGGTTTTTTTTTCTTTTTTTTTTTTTTTTCACTCGCATCGCTCGGGAGAGAAGACAGAGCTCGCGATGGAAGTTGTCGGGTCAGGAAATATTCATGCCCTTTTCGTCAAAAACAATTGTGGCATAATTATAATTATTTCGAATTTTAGTCATGGTGCTCACTAGCAAAAAGTCGTGCACATTTAGAATTACCCATAGTAGAGGGGAACTTCTAAAGGGGCACAACTTTTTTCCTAGTGAGCCCAGTAAAAACTTAATATAAATAACAAGTATGCCATCCAAAATAAATCCCCAACTTACCCTTCTTCCCTCTTCCGCTTCCTCCATCCGACTCGCGCGCGCTGCAGGTAAAATTTTTTTTTTTTTTTTTTTAGCTAAATAAACCCATTTCAATCCTCAAACTCCTTATAACATTTTCTTAATTCTCCATTTGAAACGTGATCATTTTCTTTGTTTTGTGTATTTTCATTAGAAATCAAAACAAAAGTGATGGGTAAGATAATGGATTCGGAGTCGGAATGGGTTTCGTTCGGACTGACAGTCCGAACGAAATCCGACTGTTCGGACTGTCAGTCCGAACAGTCTGGTTTCGTTCGGACTATCAGTCCGAACGAAATCCGTTTGTTCGGACTTACAGTCCGAACAAACGGATTTCGTTCGGACTGACAGTCCGAACGAAACCCGACTGTTCGGACTGACAGTCCGAACAGCCGGGTTTCGTTCGGACTGTCAGTCCGAACGAAACCCATGTCGTTCGGACTGCCATCCCGAACAGTAGCCATCAACTTGGCATTTCGTGTTGAGGTCGTCAATTCATTTATTTTGTTATAATGAAAGTATTTGTATATTATTATTGGAATTTATGCAAGGAAGCAAGAAAACATACAATTAAATACCGATACACATCACTTGTTCCATTGATACACTGATACATCAATCACTGCAATACAATGATACACATACACACATTGATTTAACCGATATAATGATATAATGGAACAAGGATACTCCGATACATTGATATTTCAACACAACTTTGATACAATGATATAGTGTTTACATTAAACTGAGAAAAAACGAACAAGAGAGATCATTATGTAGGAAAAAATCATAAATTCAACATAACTGGATAAGTTTGCAAGAAATAATTTTACACCGGCCACTTCAAGTTACATACATTATCCATATCATTACATAACCCGTGCAATGATCATTGTCTCCTTGTTTTTCTCGGGGGATTACGTCTGCTTCTGGTTCGAGTCATAATTGCCGTATCGGATGCAATATGAGTGGATTCATCTGGTGTTGGTTCCTCCACCTGCTCTTGTGGTGGTTCTTCTGGCTGAGTGCAACTGGTTAGCACGGCTTTGATCTTCGCAAGTGCCGTAAATAACACTCCAGATCGCTTCTTGAATGCCTTATCCCCTTGCGCAAGTAATGGATCGATTATTGCTTCTATGCGAGTATATCTCTGTTATATTAGTGGACGCAAAAACAATAAGCAGCAGGAAAACTGGTTAACCGTATTGAACATTAAAGTATGAAGATATATGGTTAATACCTCATCATCGACATTTGCCCGGCTTGCTGGAGCTCCTTCCTCTGCTAGGGGTTCATCTGGTGCTACTCCAAGGAAGCGCTGTGAAACTTTAGAGAACCAAGAAATATAATCTGACGTGCAATCAGATGGGTAGTCAGCAATAGACCCACGGTGCTCCAGAAACAATACGTGATCATACCAATTTATCCACATCTCCTCAATGTGCGTGTACTTTACCACATAGCTATTGGCTGTTATACCCCGTGCTTCACGTAACGCTGAGAATGGTGAAGGTGGAACATATTGTTGACGACCAAACTGCCTTAGTACACGCACTGGATGATACGGCTCAATCACGCTGAAAAACTTCAACGTACCCATAAAAAATGTAATTTCTTTGAACGGATATTTCTCTCTATAATTCCGATATGGATCCCAATCAACCTGCATGTACGTTGGATACAAAGAAATACAGTAGTTACTGTGACAAAACTTACAAACTAAATAGGTATATGGAAAAGGGAGAAATATTACCTGGTTGCCCATGAGTTTATCTAGACTTGACCGAATAGACTGCACATGTGATTGGGAGATATTGTGATCCCGTCTGCTCTTCCAGCGACAAGCAAGTGGATCACCGGTGGTAAAAGATAGGTTCGAGACCGGCATAAAACTTGGGAAATGAGCAAATATCCAAGCTTGTAGTAGTGTCAAATACCCCGCAATCTGAGCAACGTTAGCTCGGGAAGCAAGCCCAAGCTGCCTATATAACCATGCAAGAGCACCAGCACCCTATGCGAACGTATGAATATCTTCGAGATCATGCAGCAATGGTAAGTAATCAATGGAAACTCTCGTACAACTCTTGTCCGCGAAGAGCGTGCAACCAAGAAGATAAAGTAAATAAGCCCTTGCAGCACACCGAATCCTATGTTCGGTGTCAGTATCAACAACCCCGCAGAATCTTTCTCGTAACCAATCTAGTCGAACCGATGCACCGCCTTTGGTATTGAGTTCATTCCACGCTTCATCATAACTGACGCCCAAGGAATGAGTAATTGTATCAGCAGCTTTACGTGAAACTGCTGATACTTGTTGGCAGACGGATTTTCCAACAACAGGTAAGTCAAGCAAACAGGAAATATCATCCAACGTGACCGTCATCTCACCAAATGGCATATGAAATGTGTTTGTTTCAGGATGCCATCTCTCAACAAATGCACTAACCTCAACAGTGCTAATGTACTGGTAGGAGCATTTTACCAATGGATACAATGAAGACCCATGCACTAAATCCATGAAACGGGTGTTTGGCTCAGGTGTTAACAATGACCATGCACTTATTTTTCTCCAGTGACTAATACATCGAAGTGGATCTCGTTCCTGTATATATACTATAGTCTTAATATATGCACAAACACAGTTGAGTAGTTTAAGGTTTAAAACGGAAATATTACCTCATCTTTTAAAATGAAGAAAGCAACATGCGTCTTGAAACTCTTCAGTACTGATAAATCAACTGGACCCCGGTAATTTGACCCATGAAGATCATCTTCAGAACCTTCTGCATCAGTATTCTCTTCTTCTAGTCTTTCACTATCATATCTCATCAAATTTGGAGTTTCTATATTTATTTCAGTATCTACGGTCACTTCGATTGCTCTCTCTCGTATCGGCCGTTGGATTTCTGGTCGAGATACTGCTTTCTTCCTCCTTAACGAGGCCGTCGGTCGAATACGAGAAGATTCGGCCGGATCCATCTATGTAACACAAAGATATTTCATTTATATAAACTTTTTATCAAACCAATAAATTAATTATGAGCAAATAAGTAGTAATAAAGTATAAATTGCTACAAATATAATATTTTATCTATTAATTTTCAACTTCTAAATTAATTAATAAATTGTAATATAACACCTACAATTAGAAAATAACTATTTGTTTCGCAAATTTTACAACTACGATTACAATATTATATTTTTTCATAACTTTAATCTAAAATATTAAATAAACAAAATTAACAAAAAAAATGTACTCGTTTAGAATTTCCCGAATGAAAATTATTATCAAACCATACAAGAAGTTTTCAGTTTTCAATACAGTTACAGAGCATATAAGAATAAACAAAATAAAATAAAATTAAATTTAAATTAAAGGAGACTTACAGTAGAGCTCAAAAATTCAAAACCGAGATGAAATCAGGTGTTGGGGTGTGGCAGCGGACACTGGAGACAGAGAGTGGGGGTGTGGCAGCAGCGGGTGGAGGCGGCGCGCGTTGGGGCGGGCGGAGGGTGGGGGGCCCGGGCGGAGGCGGGTGGGGGGGGGGGGAGGGGGTAGGGGCGGAGAATGTGGGGGCGGGCGGGGAGCTTGGGTCGGGCGGAGCCTGGTGGGGGCGGAGCCAGCTGGGGGCGGAGGGGGTACGGTCGGAGAATTTGGGGGCGGGCGGAGGCGGGTGAGAGCGGAGGGAGTCGGGGCGGAGGCGGGTGAGGGCGGAGGGGGTTGGGGCGGAGGGGATAGGAGCGGAGGAATGTGGAGGCGGCCGGAGCTGGGTGGGGTCGAGCGGTCCCGTCGGAGGGGGTGGCGGCAGGGGGAGTGGGAGAGGGTTGGAAGGAGAAGAGGGCTGAGTTGAGAGAGAGGAGAGGAAGTTAGGATTTAGGATAGGAGGAAAGGGTATTTTGGGAAATAAATTGGGCTCACTAAGAAATTTTTTCTCATTCTAAATTTTAACTGGGCTCACTAGGAAATCTGGGCTCACTAGGAAAAAAGTTGTGCCCCTTTAGAAGTTCCCATAGTAGAGCCATTTTTTTTTTCCCTTGAGTTGAGTTCGTTTAGAAGGTAATTTTGATATCTTAAAAATTCATTGACCAAATTAATATGGTCTAAATATCCGGAAACACTTCAAAAACTTGCGCCACATCAAAATAGAACTACACGATTCTTTAAGGGTCATGTACTAATTATGTATATACTCTTTCAAATCAAATGATAAAGTCAATTAAGTTCAATTATAGGATTTATCATATAAACTCAGGTCCAATCTCGGGATTGGGAGTAGTCCTCTATAGCACTACTTCGATGAATGATCCTGGCCATTAACCATACTCTAGATCTAAGATCATATGTTCTTGGTTTCTTTTTATCATAGAAAATGCTCTTATTCTTGCGTGGAATATAAAGAAAGATCATTAGATGCTTAACAAGTTTAGGGGGGAAAAAAAAAAACTCTAAGACTTCTCCCTTTGAATCATGCGTTCCACTTCAACCTTACTTGAATATGATGTTCCATAGGTTCTTACTCATCATCATCATCTTCTTTTTCTTTTTCTTTTAAAATCAAAGTAGGAATATTTTTTTTTGAAATAAACTGGTGGGTGTAAGCCTTCCGTGTTCCATTGGTAAGTAGGTAACAGAACCATATAAAGAGTAATAGAGTACGATCACTCATATGAGCAATTCTCATAATACATTAGTTGCCCAAAGTCCAAAAAAAGAAAGAAACGAAAAGAAATAAATGATACATAGAAGCGGCAATAGGTTCAGTCAGCGGTGGTTCTTATAAAGATTCTTTCTTCATGTCTTGCTGGATCAAGTGTGATCAGGAGAATCCAGATCATCTTCGGAAGAGCCCCCTGAAATATGTATGCGCTCCTCATCGGATAGTTTATCTGTCCAAAGAAAAAAGTCATGCATGATCAAACGAGTGCAAGTATGTATCGAGCGAGCAGTAGAATTAAAAATTCTATTATTCCTCTCCAACCAAATGTTCCAACATAAAGCTGCTGTCAGGGTTCTTGTTTGAATTGACGGTTGGCTAACTAGGCATAATCTCCCTCCTATGTGATTTTCTTCCTCCATGTTTAAATTTATTCCAAGACATTTTGCACATCGAATCCAAAGGTGATTGGTGAAGCTACACTTTAGCATTAAGTGATTGGTGGATTCTCCATCTTCACTACAGAGGATACAAAAATTGGGTCCTGACCATCCACGCCTTTGTAATGTTGGCCATGTGAGCAGCGCATTTTTGTGGATTAGCCAAAGAAATATCTTGACTTTCAATGGGCATTTTGTGTTCCATATCTAACATGTGTCCTTAGTGTTGACTCCGCTGTTCATAAACTGCTGATATGTTGATTTTACCGAGAACGCTCCATTCTTGTTCCATCTCAATAAGGGTTGATCCTTATTTATCCTAGGTGGTGTTATTTTATTCAGAAGAATCCTTATCTCACGGATCTGTGATTCCTCTAGTATTGATATTGGATATATTAGATTTAGTCGTCACATCTCGCTCTTCCCCAATGGGAGGCAACTACTGCATCCTTATCTAAAGATAATTCAAATGCTGCGGGAAACAGGGCTTTTAGGGGGAGTTGTGTACACCAACGATCATGTCAAAATGCAATTTTTCAACCATTTTCCAGTTTAAATTGCAAGCTAGGCCATACGATATGTTTGGTCTTGATCATCCCTTTCCAGAAGTAGGAGTTTATGGAGGTTCTGTCCGTCATGAACCATGTATCCCGATGGGAGCAATATTTGACATGCATGAGTTTCTGAAGGCCTTCCTCAGGGCGAGAGATTAGGTGCCACCACCATTTAGCCATTAGGGATAAATTGAAAATTCTTAAATTTAGAACACCAAGGCCTCCTGCAGTCTTTAACCTGCATATATGCTTCCAAGAAACAAGATGGTATTTGTTGAAATTAGCTGTCCCATTCCATAGAAATCTTCTTCTAATGTCATCAATTTTATTTCTTACCCAGCATGGTAGTAAAAAGGACATATAGTATAGGGGGAGAGATGAAAGCACTGCGTTGAGCATGATAACCCTACCTCCTAAAGATAATAGTC